>BQNB010084228.1:0-27109 GCA_026074375.1 Tanacetum coccineum
AATTATGCTAATAAGTTTATAGCTAAATTACACTAGATACAACTACTCTTTCTTCGTGTGTTTTGCTCCTGCATTTATAGCCTTCATTTAAGCTTCCTTGTCGACTCAATCCCTAAAAACCTGAGCCCTTAGATTAAATTCCACTATACACCACTAAAGTTAATTAGTGGTAATAATTAGGTTATGATTGAGTGGGTAATTAAGTGGGAGTGAGTGGGTAGGTAGGTTTGGTTACAAGGTAAATGGGGGAGGAGGGGGTGAATAGTAAAAAGGCGGGAAGGGTAAAACGAAGCACGGTGAAAAGGTTTTATATAAACTTAATGACCGTTAGTCTAAAGGACTAACGGTGCAAAGGAGTTTGGGGCTTAGGGACTTTCATTGTTATGAAAATGGGTTTGGGTGTAGGGACTGAATGTGACAAAAGGGTTAATCAGTTTAGGATTGGGCTTATAAGAGGGCTTGGGCTTGGGCTTTGGATTTAGGGTTTTGGATTTGGACTTTTATGTGTATTTAAATTGATATAAAAACTTAACGGGCCGTGTGAGTCCCTTGTAGAATAGATCTCTGCAGCCTATTAAGGATGATAGTCAAGATGTATAAATACAGTTGACTATGTAGAAACACTGATTATGAATACTATGTGTTAATGCGGAATCTTAACACAAGTACTAAGAAAAACAATGTAGAACTAAATAATAATTTCTATTAATCTGCTTTGAGTGATTACAGATTACTAACTATTGAGATATGATTTTGTATGAGATATCTTGAGCTTGTGTATCTAACTATGCCAAGAGGGATCCTTTTATAGACTAAGGATAAACCCTAACAGGCTTACAAAACGAGTACATATCTTTTCCTAAAATATCTCATACATATCTCTTAAACAGTACTAACTATTTTATACTATCGGTACTAACTAACTGATCAGTACTTAACATTTTGTACTGTGAATACTAACTATAACTATCAGTACTAACTATTTGTACTGTCGGTACTAAGTTAGGAAAACGTAATTCCCAACAGTTCTATATCAATCTCATTATGACGTAGGGTTCCTTTTATATACCAAGGAAACCCTAATGGGCTTTACAAACGCATAAAAGGATAATGCATATCCTTTCCTAAGATATCTCTAAGATAACTATTATAACTATTCTGTTACATAAAACAACTTAAAACTACACAAGGCCATACTAACTACGTCACTGCAGACATAATTAGTACCTAGCAAACTTACTATGTCTTACCAGACTATAACTCTATATCTAACCAGACTTAAGTCTGCTTACAATAAATTCCAACAATTCCTCGCCCTAACTTGACTTCTCTTGTGAACTTTAGTTTCTTTGAATATCTTCATTATGAGCTTCCTGAGGATTTTGCAAGCATTATCTTTAGAATTATTCTTGAACTGCAACATGATGATTTTCCTATATAAACAGGTTCTTGACTTCTATCAGCAACTCTTGAAATCATCACTAAGGATATTTGCAGCATCAAATCTTTTAAACATCATGGCCAACACTTCACAGCTACATGTATGATCTCTTCAACAACAAACCATCATTTCAGCAACAAATAAGCAGCAATAGTGCTATTATTACATCCGATCATTAAATGTTTTAGTCTAAAATCTCACCACTTCCAAGTGTGTTAACTCTTGAGAGAGTGAATCATTGAAAATTTTAATGGATTTTATGTCTCTCTTACCCAGTTAGCATTAACCCTGAGTACCAATGTTTGGTTTTATAAACCATCGGTACAATGATACACCATTTCAAACTCTTAGATACCATGAAACATGGTGAGTTGAAATCACCATATGATTTTTTAGATTAGCAAATCATCAGCTATCAACGGATTTGATTAAGCCTTTACCAAGTAACCGTTTGCTCTTGGTCTAGCTAATCCTTTGAATGGAATCATGACATCACCCTGGTGGACTAATAACCAGTTTAACTTTTTGAACGTGAATCATTGGTAAGTTGAGTACCATCCAGTTTTTGGTAAACTATCAACCATCAACGGATTTGAATACTCTTTACCAGTAGCCGTTTTCTCTGGAGTAGCTAACTCTTCATTTTAAAAACATGGTGAGTTAATTACCATACAGTTTTTGGTAAACTGTCAACCTTCAACGGAAATTGAAGAAGTTCATTACCAAAGCCGTTGCTTTGGACCTAAGCCCACCCCTTATGCCTAATCAGCAGTTTTTGGTAAACTGTCAACCATTAACGGATTTGAGAAGTCTTTACCAAAGTCGTTTGCTTTGGACTAGCCAGTCCTTATGCCTATTAAGCATGGTGAACTGATAACCATTTGTTGTGTGGTGGTTAGCCAACACCCAAACCCTTCTCACTTCCATAATAGTCCACAGTTTCCAAAAACATGCCCACTGCTACTGATAACTTCATCACTTTCTAATCCCAGCTTGCTTCTTAATCATCTTCAAGAGTTTATAGCAAACTTCATTCATTTTTCCATCCAGAAGCTTCATTTTCAGCATCACTTGGCAAGCTTCTTTTGACAATGGATATTTCCTATCTGCTAACATATAGATTGTGCATGCCTCTAAAGTTAAACAATGTACTTCACACTTATCATAATATCTCCAACTAATCATCTTTTGTTGAAGTGGTAAGCTCCAGATAGCATCTTCAATGAGAGGTGGATCAAACATAGTCCTGAGATCACTCCAAAGCACTCTGTCATATGCATCTTCAGGCCTGTTTGTTCCATACTTCTGCATTACCAATCTGTACAACTCTATAAGATCCTCTCTTGTGAAGTCTTTGATCATAGCTCCAAAGCTCATGTAGACTGTATCAGCTCCATTTGCTCTTATTATCTGATAAACACTTCTTTGACCTTGCTGAAATATCTTCCAATTTGCCACACTATCAGATTTTGTAGTCAAAGGAGTAGGATTCATAGCCTCTACTGATTCATCTTTATCAGTCTCTGAATCTTCTTGTGCACTCTTGTCAACATTTACACCTTTTCTAGCCTTTTGCTTCTTTCTTTTTCCTGTTCTTTTAACTGGCTCTTCTTCCTTTACTTCAGCAACTTTGTCTTCTTCAGCTGGAACATCTTTATCATCAAACCTTTGTTTCTTTGAAGTCTTTGTCTGAAGCTCTTCTCCATATCTTTTCAATTTTGTCTTTGTAGCTTCAAGATTTATAGGAACAAAAGTATCAATCTGCTGAACTAACTTATCAAACTCTTCTTTAATTTCTTCAAACTTCAACTTCTTTAACTGAGAAAGCTTCCAAGTTCCTTGATTCTTAAGATAGTTTGACATATAGATCCTTAACTGTGACTGAGTCATAGGTTTGTTTCTCTTTGCCTTAGCTCTTTCCTCTGCAAAGTGTTTCTTTCTTTGATTCACCATATCTACCATTCTTTTAGCAAAATCTTGTTCAGGCAAATCTTGTCCCAATACATCTTTTGACAACTCTGCATTTGCTTCTAGCTTGGCTCTAATAGTATCCCAGTCTTCTTCAGTATAAAACTGAGCTTCAAATTGAACTTGAGCTTTTCTTTTCTTTTGTTGTTCTGTTAAAGCTTCCTCTTCTGCCATTCTTTGAGCTATCATTTTATCTAAATGAATCTGCTTTGCAACTTCTTCATCCAGTTGAGCTTGCAACTTTATAGCCTCTTCCAATCCAGCTTCCTCTTGTCTCAATTGTTCTTTAGTTTTGTGAGTAGCCTGGATATCCTCTTCAAAGCTTTTCCTTCCCTTTGGCCTCTAGCAGAACTAACTAGTCCACTACCAGTATTAACTCCTAAGCCACCAGTATTAACTTTTTCAAAGCCAGTATTAACTTCTTCAAAGCCAGTACTAATATCTTCAAAGCCAGAATCAATGTCTTTTCCCTTGGACTCTTTTCTCCTCTTGTATCTTTTACCCTTATCAACTGACTTTGACCTTTGAGAAGCAACCTTTGACAGAGTTTTAGCTGCTTCCAAGGTTGTAGGACTGATTTCTTCTTCCTGAGCCTCTCCTGAAGGTTTAGTAGGAGTAACAAAATCTCCTTTTGAAACTAGAGGATCATCATTTATGTCCTGAATTATCCTCCCCTGATCCTCTGGTTCTTCATCCTCTAAGTCAGTTAGAACCACATGTCTCCTTTTGAGAATATCTTCTAGTTTCTTTACTTTCTTCACCAGCTTCACAATTGCTTTTCCCATGGTCAGCTTAGTCTGTTTAAGTTTTGTCTCCAAACTATCAACCTTTGTGATCAAATTGGGAACCAAGTGTAGTAAGTCTTCCACTGTCATAGTTCTTGCTTCTGGCACATAAGGGTGAGTAGGATCCTGAGATTGTAGAACTGCAGTCTCCTGTCTAGGTGAAGGTGGTTGGTGTTTAGGTGATGGTTGCTCAAAGATTGCTCAATGGTTCATTGTCAGAGTTCAGGTGAAGGTGATGTAAGGTGAGGTTGTTGTTTCAGCCACAGTGTAGTTCAGATGCAATTGTTGCAGATACACTGGGTATGTGAGATGAAGAAGGTAAGGGTGCAGAAGATGATGTGACCTCACTTGAATCTGCTGGTCCTGCACTTTGATCTACAGCAACAACTGGCAACATTGCAGGCAACAAAGGTCTAGGTACCCCTCTAAAACCCCTTTTCGTGTTCCCAAAAATCTTTTTGGTCAATACAATAGCTAAATAAGGATGTTTATTCTCTGTTTGTATTTCCAAAATCATTTGTATAAATCTGAACAAATAAAAAACTTATGTTTTACTTTTTCAAGTTTGCCACCATGCCCATCAAAGATAATTTTTGAAAAAGTTATAATTCTGCCAGTAGAAAGACAATCAAAGCATCCGCAATAATGCTACCAATTGATCCCATCACCACTTTTAGGACTCATACAATGTAAAATATGATGGACTAAAAATCTCCATTGGGGTGTAAAATGACTTTTCCAAAATGTAAAAGTACCATCAGCTGGATACCCCATATTACCCATCCCCTCAAAAATCTCAGTATTTGGCAACATGAAAATCCCTGAAGCATCTGCTAATTGAAGCTTACTTCGAACAGATGCCTCAGTGATTGTATACTCAAGAGTATCTATGGTTGCTCTTAGTTCTAGAGTCCCATCAGCAAGAGTTGAGGCAGTTGCAGTCTGCCAAAACTGTTTGACTAGGGAGTCATGGATAGTAGGATTGTGAGTCAAGGCATACCTGATATGCGAGCCTTTTAAGAAATCTACTATCTCTGCAAACCCTGCACTTTCTTCAGGTTTCTTTAAGAATCCCACTTGGTTATGCTTGTCGCAGTATTTCATGGAAGCCATTCGTTGAAATTATAGTAAAAAGGTTGTGATTGTTGGTGATTATCAACTGGGTTTGACTCGTTTTGGTAACTTAGTACTGATTGTAGCTGCTAATTGACTTTATATGCGAAAAATAATGTTTCAAATTGTCCCCCGGAGAAAATGGCTCTTTTTTAATAAGAAAACTATTTTAGTGAGATAAAACATAAATATCCAATTTGTATCATTTTTCGCTTAAATATCCCCGCAATTTGCTATAACGGTCATATTTAGAGAAAAGTTAAAGTTGTGAGACCAAACAGTACTAACGACTAGTTACCAGTATTAATATTGGCATACCAGACCTAAATCTGGTCAACCAGTATTAACATTGTATTGTCAGAACTAACAATAAGCTTACCAGGATTAACTAGTAAACTACCAGAATTAATATTGACAATACCAGAATTAACTTTTGCACAACTTCAGTTCAACTTTAATCCATGCTCCAATGCAATCCAAGTATAACCTGAAAACGTTAAGCCACACACAAAATATACTACAAAACTATTCGAAAATACTATGTTACTAGATCTATTATATTTTAATACCTACTAAAAGTAAGATAACCTACCATAATTAATTCTACTAACTAGTATGACTAGATTACAAACTATACATTTAATCCTCCCCTTAAATGTAGCTATGGATTTATCATACCAATATTAACCACTAAGAAATTGAACCTCGGTCCATCAAAAGCTTTGGTCAATAAGTCAGCTACATTAAAGTCTGTGTGAATTTTCTCCACCCTAATGAGCTTCTTCTCATAAGAATCTCTTATAAAGTGGTGTTTGATCTCTATGTGCTTTGTCTTGGAGTGATACACAGGATTCTTCACAATGCAGATGGTGTTTTCATTATCAATGTGGAATTTGGTATTCATGAAATTGAAACAATAGTCCAACATTTGATTCTGAATCCACAATACTTGTCCATAACAACTTGCAGTAGCTACATATTCAGCTTCTGTTGTAGAGGTAGCCACTATGGTTTGTTTCTTGCATTGCCATGAAATTAATCTGCTTCCAAGAAATTAACAACCACCAGTTATGGATTTCTGCGAAAGTTTGCCCAAGCATAGCACTATCTTGAGTAAGGTGCCAGTCAAAAGATGATTCTCTAGGATACCATAAGCCAAATTAGGTTTGCCCTTAGGTACTTAAAGATTCACTCACAACATTTAGGTGTAAGTCTCGGAGTAACCAGAAAACGAGAACAAGCACATACTACAAACATTATATCAGGCCTAGAGGCAGTTAAATACATGAGAGAACCTATCATGGATCTGTATAAGTGTACATCCACTTCATCAGCTTCCTCATCTTTTGTCAATGCCATCTTGGTCTCCATTGGGGTTATTGCAGTTTTCACACTTGTAAGGTCAAACTTTTTCAGCATGTCTGCAACATACTTGTCTTGAGAAATGAAAATTCCATCTGTCTTTTGTTTGACTTGCAATCCAAGAAAGAATATGAGTAACCCATAGACTCATTTGAAATCTGCCTTTCATCAAGGCCTCAAATTCATCACACCAAGACTTTCTAGTAGAGCCAAAAATGATATCATCAACATACACTTGAACTAGCATGATATCCTTCTTGTCCTTCTTAATAAATAAAGTCTTGTCTATGGTACCCCTCCTGTATCCATGCTTCTCTAGAAATGTTGATAGAGTAGCATACCAAGCTCTAGGAGCTTGATGTAATCCATATAAAGCTTTAACAACCTTATAAACCTTTCGTAGATGATCATGATCAACAAACTAGGAGGTTGAGAAACATACACCTCTTCATCTATAGTGCCATACAAAAATGCACTTTTTACATCCATTTGGTATACTATGAACCCCATAAATGAGGCAAAGGCTAAAAATAACCTGATAGCTTCTATTCTTGCCACAGGAGCAAAAACCTCATCATAGTCAATACCCTCTTCTCTGGTCTATGACCTTGGCCACTAGTCTTGCGTTATTTCTGACAACACTCCCCTCTTTTATCCCTATTGTTCTGTATACCCATTTTGTTTCCAATCACCTTGCTCCAGAGGTAAGATCTATAGAATCTACCTTGTTGCAGCCTAAACTATAATAGCTCCTCTTGCTTAAGCTTCAACCCACTGTCATCTGTTAGAGCTTCAGAAATTTTTGTTAGGTTCCTCTTGAGAAAAAAGCAGGCAAACAAACAATGCCGTTTATCTTTGTGATTGTTCCTTAGCTGCATTGAACATAACTTACAATGTTGCATGTGCACTTGAAAGTTGCTGCACTCTACAATCTACGTTTGCACAATGACTTAGATCACCCAGTATTTGACTTTGTGGGTGAATGTTGTGTAATCCTATGTGATAGAATGGGACTATAACAGCTACTTCTGGTGTAAGTAAAGTTGCAGATCATAGACGCAAGAACCCACGTCGATCATAAGAGCGGCCACATCAACAGCATCCCTGTCTGAGCTTGTTAAAGATTATGACGCATTTGGCAAAAGCGATGAATCATCTGGCTTCACATGTTGTAGTATTAACTTGACCACTACTAGAATTAACTAAGTAGTAACTGGTACTTTGTTCGTAGTACTTCACTAAAATTCTTTGGAGCAAGTCATCCAATTCCCTCTAAAGCTAGAATTTCAGGAGTATCTTCTGAAATGCCAGTAGAATAAGCCTCCTTCTCTTGTGTTTTAAGGTTTTGAAGCTCTGTGAAAAACTCCTCTGCCTTTGAATTAGTAGAAGACTTCCTTGGTCCAACTTGCCTGACTGCTGTAGGCACAATAATAAGCTCCTCAGCCTCATCTTCTTCCTCAGAAGCATTTGCATTAGGAGTTTGTAGTGTACCTGCACTGTTAGTCACTTCTGAAGTACCTGCATGTGGGTTAGTTTGATTCTCCAAAGACACAGGAATATAGTTCATAGAATTAGTGAGATAATCAATATCAAACATCCATCTATACCCTACTCCTTTTACATTGGGTTTTTCTTCAAGAAATTTTACATGCAGATTTACTTCTACCTTTTTGGTTACTAAATTATATACCCTAAAAGCTTTGCTATTTAGTGAGTAACCAACTAAGAAACCCTCATCACACTTTCCATCAAACTTGCCAAGCACACTTAGAGTATCTAAAATGGTAACATGGCACCCAAAAGGTCTTATGTAGCTAATAATTGGTTTGTGGCCAAACAAAAGCTCATAAGGAGTTTTGTTTTGAGGTTTAGTCACTCTTACCCTATTAAAGATATAGCAAGCAGTACTAACTGCTTCTGCCCAAAAAGTAGTTGGTAAAAGTGAGTCTGCTAGCATAGTTCTAGCTGCCTCAATTAGGGTCCTGTTCATTCTTTTAGCAACTCCATTTTGCTGTGGAGTTCTGGCATTGCTATACTCTTGTTTTATTCCCTTGTTCCCACAGAATTCAAGCATATCCCTATTCTTAAATTCAGTGCCATTATCTGATCTAATGATTTTAACCCTGTGATTAAGCTGGTTTTCAATTTGTCTAATGAAGTTCTGAAGGATGCCACTAGTTTCATCCTTTGTAGCCAAGAAGAATACCCAACTAAATCTGGTACAATCATCAGTAATTACTAGGCAATAACTTGCATGATTAATGCTTTGTTTCTTGAGCTCAGCCTCTCTTGCCATTTTCTTTTCATAAATGTCACAATCTCTGATCAAGTGACTTAGGCTTCCACAAACAAAACACTTTTTCTTGATGAAAGAGTAACCTTCTCCTAGTTCTCTTTCCATCATTTCATTCCAATTCTTTCCTTTAACTTTAGGTGTCCCTTGATTTTTCATTTGTTGCCTAGGAGTTTTTACGTGTGTGACACAACTAGGTTCAACTTCTTTTGATTCAGACACATCTTTTTCATTAGTTGTAACAGACTTAGACGTAGACATCTCATTTGGTACACTTATACTTTGTGATTCAGACTCAGAAGAGTGCTCAGATGGATTTCCAAAAGATCCTTCACTCTCATTTGATTGACAGGTAGAATGCTCATTGGATGTGTTATCTGAGTCACTAATTTCAGGCTTTTGAGGTCCCTTTTTACCATAAACATACAAATATTCATCAATTTCCTGTTGTGGTTTAGGAGTATAGTCCCCAGTTAATGGATGTGGAACTCCTTTGAAATTATCAGTCTTTGAAAATCTACTGTATAAAGGTTTGTTTAAGATCATCTTCTTCGTACACTTAGACCACAGTACGATTCTTTTCTCCTCATAGCATAAACCTCCATTGTTTGATTGTATTTCATATCCTAAGCCAACTTTACTATTTGAAGTCATACCTGAATCAACTAATTTCCAAAGGTTTTTAGAAGAATTTTTCCATGAATCTACTGTTTTCTGCAATTGTTCCTTTTCTTTTTACAGCCTTTCATCCTATCGTCCTATATTTTTTAAGAGCTTTGTCATCTTTTTGCATAATTTTCATTTGCTGAAATGTAAGCTGTTTTCATTTTAGAGATAATTGCTGCTTTGAAAAGTAACAACTTGAGCTCTATTTTCTTAACAGCTAGAGTTAAATAGGCAAGTATTTTTGCTTCTTGTTCACCTAACTATATGTTTTGTCTCATCATACAGTGTTTTAAAGCTTATTATATGAATCAAGCAAGTTTTTGAACAAATGATACCTCATTATTTGAGCTGATAGCCATGTCTCTTCTTCATCTACTGTATGTTCTCCCTAATTGACAACACCATTATCCAATAGATCAGCAAACAGTTCCTGAGTCTTCTTCTTCAGTTCCTTGATCTGATAAAACGAGTCTCTCTTATTCCATCATTTGTCCCTTGGATGTGCATTCCCTCAAAATGACCAGTGTTGAGACATTGAAAATTCAAGCTTCTTTTTTGTCTAAAACAACAGGTTTTTGTTTCCTACAATCCGTGACATTTGAAACATTCAAGCTTCTTTTTGTCAAAACCAACAGGTTTGTTTCCATCAATTCGAACTCTCCTTCCAGTCTTGTAAAACTTCTTCATTCGAATAGCAATCTTTGCTATCTGCCAGTTTATGTCCATCTCTTCAATGTCCACATCATCAATCTGTTCTAGGTCTTCATGAAGCAAGTCTAAATCTTCATATTGTTTGGCAAAGAGTGAATAAATAACTTCATCAGCAAAACCAACAGGAACTTCTCTTTCTTGAATATTGTTTGAAGAAGTAGGAGTATAAGTACTGTAGGTACCAGTATGACCAAACTTAACCTTGTTAGTGTTGCTCTTGCTGTGTGAAACAAAATCAACATTTTGAGCACTTGTAGATGATCTTGAGGTACTTGTGAGTTCTTGCTCAAAGACCCTAAGGTTATTATACAAGTCATCAATGGACAAAGTGTCAACATCTGGTTTGGTTCTCATTGTCATTGCTAGATTTGACCAAGCTGGGGCCAAAGATCTGAGAAACTTGTGATTTGCATCCTCAGTTGATACTTCAGCACCATGGGCTTCCAACTGTGAGAGTAGTTGTTGGAACCTGTCATATCCTTTTTCCAACCCTTCTGAACTGGATATAGAAAATGCTTCAAACTGTGGTTTTAGAACAGCTTTCTGCATCTTCTTTGAATTTGCATTACCTCCAAACCTAGTCCTGATGGCTTCCCAAATCTCTTTAGCATCATCCATTCCATGAAATCTTCTCAGATGTTCCTTGGGAATTGCCATAAGTAAGATGGTTCTAGCCTTCCTCTCCTTTTCAACAGCATGAATTTCTGCAGCAGATACTGGTGGAAGTATTCTAACAACACCATCTTTTCCAGTTGAGATTCTCTTCTTTGAATTTCCATTCTGAATTACCTTCCAAACATCATTATCAATATATTCAAGGTAATGATGCATCTCCATGGCCCATATATCATGCTCATCCTTCTTCAAAATTGGGAGTTTGATATTTAAAATAGTGGTTGTTGTAGGAGTGAGTTGTTGTTTTGGTTTATTGGTTGCAGTACCATTGTCTGATGCATCTTCATGGTATGATGCTTCATCATCACTAAGATGTTGAGAGTAATCATCATTAGCAGGTTGAGACATTTTTCTAGATCTGAAAGTGATTGTTTGTGTTCTTGTGATTCTTCTTATTCAGAGTCCCTCTAGAGGCTCTGATACCACTTGTAGGTCCAAAGTCTTGGATCTGATTAGCCTTTTGTAAGCCAATAGCTAACTTGAATAAATCCAAATCAACTATAAGAGAGACAATGACTATGAATACTATGTGCTAATGCGGAATCTTAACACAAGTACTAAGAAGAACAATTGTAAAACTAACTTCGTATATTGCTATTGATTTCTATTAGGTTTGGATACCTAAAACACTATGCCGTAGGGTTCCTTTTATACACCAAGGAAACCCTAATGGGCTTTACAAACGTGTGAAAGGATAATGCATATCCTTTCCTAAGATATCTCTAAGATAACTATTATAACTATTCTGTTACATAAACAGACTTAACTAGACAAGGCCAGTACTAACTATAGTACTGCCAGACTTAACTTAGTACTGGCAGACTTAACTATGTCTACCAGACTTAACTCTATAACTACCAGACTTAAGTCTATTTACAATAATTCCTAACATCCACCATGAACATGTCTTAGCATCTTAAAAGTCTGGGTAGAGCTTCTTCAAGATCTAAAATCCCAAGACCATTAAAACGTTTCTTTCCACCTTGCACACACTGTGATTGTATAGATCATTTATCCAATGAATGTTTATACTATCCTATATATGGATTATGTGGAAGTTATGACCATGATACAAACGGTCATAATAGGATTATCTCTCTAGAAAGAGACATCAATCTAAGAAATCCTCAACATACATTCAAAATATGTGAAGTTTGTGGTAGCTCAACTCATACCACAACTGATCACTATGATATTGAATGGTTCAAAAGAGGTGAAGCACTTCAAGCCAAAAAGGTTGGGGCTCTAAAATATACTAGAGCTGAATCATCAAATCCTAACAGATCTAAGACTCCCACTAAAAGGTGGGTTTCTAAGCGAAACTAACCATTCTGAACGTATTTGTATAATGTGGCATTAGTAAGCCCATCTGGTACCTGGACAGTGGATGCTCAAGGCATATGACTGGTGTCAAGAGATACCTGCACAAATATATGGAACAACCAGGACCTAAAGTGGTGTTTGGAGATGACTCTACATGCACAACTGAAGGGTATGGATTTATCAAATGTAATGGTATAGTTTTCACAAAGGTAACATTTGTAGATGGTCTTAAATACAATTTAATTAGCATCAGTCAACTCTGTGATGCTAAATATATTATTCGGTTTGATGAGAAAAGAGGAACAATCTTCAACTCTAACAAAGAAGTTGTAATGATTGCTCCAAGAGTAAGAGATGTTTATGTTCTTGACATGACATCCTCTGCTTAAGATTCTTGCTTTTTTGCCAATGCCTCTGAAAATCTCAATTGGCTTTGGCATAAAAGACTTGCTCATCTAAACTTCAAAACAATCAACAAACTGGCAAAACAAAATCTTTTTATTGGTCTTCTCTCACTTGTCTACTCAAAAGATAAACCATGTTCGTCATGTGAAAAGGGAAAGCATCATAGGGCCAGCTTCAAAACAAAACAGACATCTTCTATCAAGAAATGTCTTCATCTTCTTTACATGGATTTATTTAGACCTGTAACTCCTAGGTCCATTAAACATGAAAAGTACACCCTTGTCATTGTTGATAAGTACTCAAAGTACACCTGAGTATACTTCTTGAAGAAGAAAAGTCAAGCACCTGAAACGATCATATCTTTCATCAAAAAAGTTAAAAATCAAAATGACATCAAAGTTAAAAAAACTCAGAACTGACAATGGTACTAAATTCAAGAATTGCATTCTTGTCAACTTTTGTGATGAAAAAGGGATCTCTCAAAACTTTTCCTCTCCCTACGCACCTGAACAAAATGGTGTTGCTGAAAGGAAAAATAGAACCCTCATAGAAGTTGCAAGAACAATGCTTTTAGGTCATGTCTTTTCTAAACAATACTGGACTGAAGCTGTAGCCACTGCATGCTACACTCAAAACAGGTCTACTATTGTGAAAAGACATCTCAAAACTCCTTATGAAATTTATTGTAAGAGAATCCCAAACATCAATTTTCTTCATCTCTTTGGATGTCCAGTTTACATCCACAATCATAAAGATCAATTAGGTGCCGTTTAGTTGGGGTATATTGGGGGCATTTGCATTTTAATTCCCCCAAATATTGTGTTTGGTAACACAAATGGGGGAATTTAAAATTCCATGAATTGCCAAAATAGGGGAAATTAAAATGGCTTCAAAAAGTGAATAATTTTCATTTACTTGGAAAAAAAGTATAAACTTTTTTTAGTTGATTTTGTTCTCGGTTTGTTGTTTTTTTAAATCAAATGATATCCATCACTTTAGTCGGGTCGAGTTGATCACATTCGGGTCGGGTCAAGGTTAAAAATTTTATACCCGAAACCAGTCCTATTTGAATTCAGGTTAGTAGGGTTCATGTCAATTCGGGTCGGGTCAACTCGGGTCGGATCCGATCTGGTTCGGGTCAACTCGGGTCGGGTTCGTTCAGGTTCGGGTCAACCCGAGTATGAGTAAAGCGTAATAAAATTGATTTTATATCAACGTTTATATAGAAAATTTATAAAATTTAATTTAGAAAAATATTTATTTAGTATTCGGGTTACTCGGGTTGACCCGAATAATTTTTTACTCACGTAACCCGACCCGAATAGGCTTAATCAGGGTTAGGTCGGGTTTTTAGACACCCCTATCCGTCCTTTTCTAAAAAATTGCAATAATAAACATAATGACAGATTTCAAAAAATTATAAAATTCTGTCAACCAAACATGCGTAGGCATTTTAAATTCTAAAATTTTAAATTCTCAAGAATTTAAATTTCCTAGAATTTAAAATTCTGGAACTTCAAAAGAATGAACCAAATGGCACCTTAGGTAAATTTGATGAAAAAGCTGATGATGGTTATCTTCTTGGATACTCACTTGTTTCCAAGGAATTCAAAGTCTTCAATACTAGACGACAGCAAACTAATGAAACCTATCACATCACATTTGATGAAAGCCCCGACGCTATCAAATTCTCAAAACCTTCAGTTGACAACATCAACATTGCTGAAAATAAAAGATATCCACCTGATGAATATCTTTATCTTTATGAGCCTTCTAAAAGATATCAAACAAACAACAATGATGTGTCCTTCATAGAACGCTATGAAAGTCCTGAACCATTTGTCCTTGAAACTGAAGTTTCATCCGACCAAAATGGTCAAACTGATCAAAATGATCAGACTGCTCAGAATGATGAAATCTTTAATGATAATCTGTCTTAACATTTCAATCACAACAATGATGAAAAAATCATTGATAATCTTCAAAACATTAAATACATTAAGATCTTTGAACACTTATCCTCTCCAATTGTATAGGATACTTCAGTCCAAGATACAATTTCAATCCCAAATTCACCCCTACCAATTCGATCAGTGGTTACTCTAACTCCTCAAGACAGATAGTCTCAAGACAAACACGTTGAGCTAGTCAATATCATTAGAAATCCATGGGCTTGATTGCTCATAAGAGCCATGGCCAAACAACTTAGTACTGCTTCAGCTCATGAATGTCTCTTTGTAGATTTTCTCTTTGAAGAAGAACCTAAAAAGGTCTTTGAAGCACTAAATCATCCTGGATGGGTTGATGTCATGTAAGATGAACTAAACCAATTTGCTAGAAACAAAGTCTAGACATTAGTTCCTGCACCTTATGCCAAAACCATAATTAGCACAAAATGGGTTTTTAGAAACAAAAGGAATGAAACTAGAATTGCCATAAAAAACAAGGCAAAACTTGTAGCTCAAGGCTACAATTAGCAAGAAAGCATAGATTATGATGAGACCTTTGCTCCAATTGCAAGACTTGAAGCAATCTGAATCTTTCTTGCCTTTGCCACATACATGAACTTCATTGTTTATCAAATGGATGTCAAAAGTGCATTCCTCAATGGTAAACTAAAAGAAGAAGTTCATGTCAAACAACCTCCAGGTTTTGAGAGCAAGGAGTTCCCTAACCATGTCTGCAAACTGGACAAATCCCTTTATGGACTTAAACAAGCTTTAAGAGCATGGTATGAAACTCTCTCAACCTTTCTCACCGAATACAAGTTTGTAAGAGGTAAGATAGACAACACTCTGTTTGTCTACAAAACTCAAACTGATGTGATTCTGGTTTAAATATATGTTGATGATACTATCTTTGGGTCCACTAGCACAAAATTATGCAAAAAGTTTGCTAAACTGATGACTCAAAGATATGAAATGAGCATGATGGGTATCCTCACCTACTTCCTTGGTTTTCATATTAAATAATCTAAAAGAGGCATTTCAATCAACCAAGAAACATATGTCAAAGATTTGCTGAAAAAGTATGACATATATGGTTCATCAGTGAAAACTCCAATGCTACCCCCTAACAACTTAGGACCTGATCTCAGTGGTAAAGCTGTAAATGAGACTCAGTATAGAGGTATGATTGAATCACTAATGTATCTAACTGCAAGCAGACTTGACATTCAATTTTCATCTTGTCTTTATGCAAGATTTTAAGCAAATCCTAAGGAATCCCACCTTATTGCTGTTAAGAGAATTTTCAGGTACCTAAAAGGTACTCTCTGTCTTGGTCTGTGGTATCTAAAATGTTTAGGTTTTGATCTAAAAGGATATTCAGACTTTGACTATGTTGGTTGCAACATGGACAGGAAAAGCACCTCTAGTGCTTGTTAGTTGCTAGGAGGCAAACTTGTGTGCTAAAGTGCTAAAAACCAGCAATCTGTTGCTATGTCATCAGTTGAAGCTGAATATGTAGCTGCTGCTGGATGTTGTGCCAACATTTTATGGATGAAAAGTCAACTCACTAACTATGACATCATGTATGAAAAGGTACTTATATTTTGTGATAACACCAGTGCTATTGCATTCTCAAACAATCCAGTTCTGCACTCAAGAACAAAGCATATTGATATCAAATATCACTTTATCAGAGATCATATTCTCAAAGGGGACATTGAATTACATTTCATTCCTACTCAATATCAACTTGCTTATATCTTCACCAAGCCTCTAGATGAGCCAACTTTTAAAAGATTAATTGTTGTACTAGGTATGCTAAACATTGATTTAAAACCTAAAGCTTCAGTACCGTCTGAAGAAAACTGAAGCTTCAGCGATTTCATCCTAAGCTGAACAAATTTTCATGTTAAGTGTAAGTTCAGTTGTTGCATACAACCTCTAGCTTGCTTATGTAAAGTATCCGAGCAATCACATATGTCTCATTCATGGATTTGTATGAGCATGTGTGGTTTTGTCGCCTTCATTGGAGCACAAACATTCGTTAAGACAAGAACTAAACAAAACTGTTTTATTTTCTTCAGTTCAGTTTAGAAAAATAATTTTATCTAAATCTTCAGGTATCTCTCGAGTGAAGTAACTGAGCAGTCACATATGTCTCATTCATGGATTTGCATGAGCATTTGTGGCTTTGTCGCCTTCGCTGAAAGATTAATGATGATGAAGGTTACAATAATCATTTTAGCATGACATAACATCAAACCTAAACCTAGCTCAGCCTTTTCAAACATCAATCTCAAGGTCAGTTTTAAAATAAATATGATTTTAAAAAATAATATTATTTTATAAAAATAATTTCCTTTCCAAAGAAGTTGTTTAATTAAAATATATTAAAAGAGGATGTCCAAAAGTTATAATGACCTCATCATCTTTCTCTCATCTACTTTTTGCAGTTGAATAGATGGTTGTTCACTAATCTAGGTGTCAGAAGCATGCTGTGCTGACTTTCATTAAATACAAAGTTTAGCATATGTTGAAAACAAACCCTAAACATTCCCATAACTTTATAACCTCAAATGACTATTACAATTTCTCAAAGAAAATTTTGTAATTTCATCAATCATATAAATCACAACAAACCCATCAATAACTTTTTCTCAAAATTTTATCCAAACCTAACCAAACACATACCTCAAACCAGATCAAAAATTTAAAACCCTAACTACCCACAATGGCAGAATCATCCTCACAAAACCCCCCATCACCTAAAATCACTCCCAAAGAAAAACCTGTCACTCTTGACAAACCTGAAAGCTACTTTTCTACCTACAAGTCAGGTTGATTTCACCTTTGATGAAATCACTTTCACCACCAATAATGAAGTTGCACTCCTATATCCCTCACATCCCAACCAAGAATACTTTAAGGATGTGTCAGACTTCATTTCTAAATGCTGTCTAAATGAAGCATTTACAAGAGCCCCAACTCAATACAAAGAGTACCTGAGTGAATTTTGGTATACAATAAAGACCTTAGAAGGCTATAAGGTTTGGGTAACCACTCCCACGTGTGGAGTTAGAGGAGACATAGGTATTATAACCTTTAGAAATGCTCTTAGGGCACAATACCTACCTCACTCAAGTATGTATGTCTCACCACCCTCCAAAACAATAGTAAGACCATGGTTTGCAACAATAGGTTACAGTAGGGAGATTAGGGCAAAAGGAATTCTCAAAAAGAGTTTTCTTCCTCCTAGGTGGAGACTATTGATGGGTTAAATCATTCAGTGTTCAGGTGCAAAAACAGATGGCCTAGATCAAATATCTAATAAAGATGCCACTATCGTGTATTGTCTGGCCAATGGGGTACACGTAGATTATGCCAAGTTAATATGGGAGGATCTAATTCATAAGCTGAACAAGAAGACTAGGGCAAAGATTATTCCCTATCCTAGGTTTATATCTCTTCTACTTGAACATATGATGCCTAAATATTATAATGAGGAGCTCACCATAAACCTCACTCAGGTCTTTAGTGTTCACAACTGGACACTGAAGCCAAACCAACCTGAAGAACCTCCTTTTACTACCCACATAAAGGCCATCTGTAATTTAGATGTGCCTGTGGACTCCAAAGCTCCAACACCCTCTTTACAAACTGAAAAGGTTCTCCAATGCAAAAAGACTGGAGCTGAAAGTGGACTCAGAAGAAAACAATCTTCAAAACACATATCCGAGTCCAAAACTGAGGCATCTAAATCCAAAACAGGCTAATCAGAAAAAGATACTTAGTCCAGTTCGGCCAAGGATAAAAGCCCAAGCTATCCTTCACCTCCCACACCAGTGGTTGGTGAAATGCATAAAGAGGCACAACAAGCAGCTGATGACCCAACATCTTTAGGGGCTACCAGTGAAGAAGGAGCCCACCCTCAGCTTAGTAGTGGTATGTCTACATTTAACTCTTATTGAACCTGTTTATTAGGCTTCTTTCATTTGCCCTCAAAGTCTACATCAGGACATGAGGCTTCAGCAGATTCCACAACTGAAGTTAATCCTGGATTATCTGCTCCTAATGATTTCGTATCTTCATAATAGGATATGGATGAAGGAACCAAGACCTATTCATTTGATCACATATTTGTAGGGTCTAATCTAAGTGTTCTTGTAGATAAAACCAAATCTGCTAGAAATGGGTTAAAAACTGCCTACACTAAATCAGGTTCAAATGAGGAATCAAGAGCTGATGATCTCTCAAAGAAAATAAAGCTGGAGCATTTATTAAAATTCTTAAAAGACACAAGATCTGCATTCTTCACTCGTGACTCCCCCAAAAGATGAGCCTATCATTGTTACATATGAAAGTAAAGAAGAGGAAGCTGACAAATGAGACACTTATGATACTTCTCATGATGTGCCTGAAGACACTTCAGTCCCACCTCCTTCATCTCTAAAATCAGCTCAAATTCAAGAGTTAATGGCTCAAGTTCAATTACTTCTGTCCTAGAAGGATGAGCTAGAACAACAAAATACAAAAGCTGAAGCTAAAATTGCCGCACTGAAAGCTAGGCCCTATTATCCAGACATCAACCAACTTATTGATATTCTGGTAACCTCTCTAAAGCCTGAACTCTCCAAACTCTTGGACTCACATAAATTTGCTAGCTGCTTACCAACTGACCTAAAAAATCTCCCCTCAAAATTTACTGAATTATCTAGAGAAATTAAAGAACTAAAGCAGCATGTTAAAGATATGGAAATCGAGCTACCTAGGGACTTAAAAGAGATTCCAACAAAACTAGAGACCTTCACTTTCACTATCTCTAGTTTTACATCCCAGGTAGTTGAATTGAAGAACATTCAATGGGAACTTCCAGCAGAGTTTCAAGCTATACCAACTTTAGTATCTTTAGTTCAGAAAAAGCTATAGACTTTGGATTCCCTTCCAAGTCTATTGAACAAGGTTACTCAAACCTTGGACAGGTTTACCACTGTGATGGAAAATGCATCAAATAAAACCAAGGATGTTCCTTCAGTAGGCCAAGCAACTGCTTCACCTGCTAAGGGGGAAAAGAACACCAAAGATGTTGACACAAACCTGAAAGATGAATTAGTTGATCTATTGGGCAAAAATATTGTGACACAGCACTACACCAAGAAGTTACTCTTTGATAAATACTGTGACAAGATGCTAAAAGAAAGAAAAGCCCTAAGATCACAAACTGTGAAGTTATTACAAAGAAAGGCCCTGTCACACTAAAAATATATAGGGAAGACAGGTCTGATGAAGTCATCTCAAATCTCAAGGTCAGTTATCTACATATGGAAGAATGGAGAGAAATAATATAAGCTTGTCTAGACAAAAGTAAAAAAGGATGGAAAACCATTTACAATCTGGTAAAGACAAAATTAGATCAGCTGCCTCAAACTGAATAAGAACTCAAGATTCACTTAAACAAACTCCTCAAAGAACAAGATCTTCTAAATGAGCTAAATGAGTTAGCTAATAAGAAAAGAAAAAGAATCAATGACTTAAAAGACCATTCCAGGTCAACAAAGAAACACAAGTCATCAAGTTCAGCATGAAGAAGAGGGTCATTGAACAGCTAAGACAGTAGAATGGAAACCGCTTGTAATAACTTTATCTTTTGTAAATGTATTATAATGAAAGTTAGAATGAATGGTTATCAATTTATGTTGTTCAATTCATATCAATTGTGTAAGAAGAAGTTGTTTTGCTCACTTACAATTGATTTTAACTTAGGCTATTTATATATTCAAATAGGGGGAGATTGTTAGGTTCAGTTCCTAAACCCTTCAGTCTTTCAGTAGATTTAAAAATAAAATCCCCTAAGTGTTTCTCAAGCTGAAGTCTTTGAGCTTGAGTCACTGAAGCTTCTTCAGCGTCAGCTCTTCAGGTCCTTAGAAGATTGGGAAGTATCTTCACTTTAGTGTATGCAGCGGTACATAAACTAAAGAACGACTCTTGGAAAGAGCTTCAGTTCAGCTTGGTTAACAATTCTAAGGTGAACGTTATCTATCTCCTTCACAGAAGTTGAAACGTGTTGTTTCACCTCTAGAAAGTTTATAAGGCGGGAAAAAGATTGCTTTGTATCAAAAGTAATAAAAAATCTCCTTGGGAAACATTACTTCTAAAGTTGGTATAGAAGTACATCAACTTTCCTTAAAGGACTGTACCTGGTACTATAAAGCATGTGTACATTAAATGGTAGCTCAACCACCTATTTAATGCTTGACATGTGTATTACGTTAACTTGTAAACCCTAATCCCTTTGCCTATAAAAGGAAAGGGATTCCCAGAGTAAATGTTATCTCTTTCAATTAATGTGATACACATTGAAGATTTCATTTATCTCTCAAACAAACTGAACTGTACTACTAAAGCCGAAGCTTTAGTTTAGTCATAAGTAGTTTGTTTTTTTTACTCTCTTAACTTTTGTTAGAGTTTAAGTTCGAAGGAGATAACACCCCAGATGTCAGTCAACTACCTTGCTATTCTGCAAGCAAGGTGTGTCATAGATTCTTTATTTGATTCTAATAAAAGTTTATACGTTGAAAAGTACTTCTGTGAGTTTTAAACCTGTTCTTTATATTGTTCATATATATTTGTTTAAAACTCACTTTGTTACCAGGGAATATGATTAGTTTAACTTGATAAACCTTATATCAGATTCCAAGGGACCAACACAATAGGAGGAGATAAATTAGTCCATCTATTAAAACCAAAGCCTAAAAGAATCATAGTATATGAAATGTTGAGTTGTGAAGACTGATTTAGGCTCTAAGCAAAAGGCTCTAAGCTCCAAGCTGAAGGCTCTAGGCTCCAAGCAGAAGGCTCCGATGTTGATATGACAAAGCATGGTGAAGGTAGGACTCTACTTATGCAGAAGCTCCTTGTGATCCAACTCTTAAGTTGAGCAGAAGAAGATTGACATAGACTCTGAAAATAGGCTTTGAAAATAGGGTCAGAGCGGAGGCTCTGACAGGCGGTCAGGGGCTCCCTCCCTGCTGGGCAGAAACTTCTGGAGGATGGGCTCGACCCATATTTAGTTTGCCCAGGCTTTATGATGCAATTTAGGAAGCAAGTTAGGATTAGGGTTTCACACTTATAAATACCCTCTCATTCTAATTGTAAATTGTATCTCTTGTATGTATGCATACCGCAATAATAAATCTCTTTGGTTTAACCCCATAGATTGTTATGACTTCCCTAGCCGTAGATACCATGTTATATCTTGTGTCGATTTACATTCCACAATTAATTTTTGTAAGCCTTGTTTGTGTTCTTTGTTTGTTCGAGCGGTGTGTGTAGATCCGATATACCCTAACAAAGTGGTATTAGAGTCAGGTTATGATAAACAATGGCAGAAGATAGGAAGATAAAGATCGATAAGTTTGATGGTCACTACTTCGGGTTCTTGAAGATACAGATCGAGGACTATCTATATCAGAAGAAGCTTCATGAGCCTTTGGTAAAAGCCAAACCTGCAGGCATGAAGGCTGAAGACTGGACCCTGCTAGATAGGCAGGCTCTGGGTGTGGTCAAACTATCTTTGGCGAAGAAAATAGCCTACAACGTTGTCAAGGAGAAGACCATATACGGCTTGATTAAGGCTCTGTCTAATATGTACGAGAAACCTAGTATGTCAAAAAAGATGTTTTTTATTCGACAGTTGGTTAATACAAAGATAAAAGAAGGAACCTCCATTACAGATCATGTAAATGTGTTTAATTCAATTCTATCAAGGTTGGTATTAGTTGATATTAAATTCGATGATGAAGTACATGCTCTATTATTACTCTCTTTATTACCCGAGAGTTGGTTAGGCACTGTTATAGCAGTTAGTGGTTCAACAAGTTAAACCACTAAGCTTACGTTCGATAATATTTGTGATTTATTTCTTAGGGAATATATCCGCAGGAAGACATCCGGAGAGTACTCGAACTCTCTCTTAAGTGCAGAAGACAAAGGTAGGGGCAGAAAGCAAGACAGAGGGCTGAAGCAGAATAGAGGTAGATCAAAATCAAAGAAGAGAGGTCAGACAAAGAACAGGCAAGATATCATGTGTTGGAATTGCAACCAGAAGGGCCATTTTCAAAATCAGTGTCTGAAGCCTTTAGCCTCAAAGGAGAAGGAGGTTCACATGGAAGTTGGAGACTATGATGACGGATTGGTACGTTGTGTTGAGAATACGGTTAAGGACCATGTTATGGATACTGGTGCATCATTCTAATTACCTATTGCAAAGAAGAGTTAGAGAGGTTCAGGCTACGCTCTGGTAAGGTTCGTTTAGTAGATGACAAGACTTTAGATATTGCAGGCATTCGGGATATTGTCCTCAAAACTTCTTTTGGTCAAGTTGGACTCTGAAGGATGTTAGGTACATTCCAGGCCTAAAGAGGATATTAATCTCTGTTGGGCAGCTTGATGAGAAAGGTTACCATGTAGGCTTCGGAGACCAGCAGTAGAAGGCTACTAAAGGTAGTTTGGTGGTAGCTCATCAGAACAAACGTAGAAGCCTGTATATGGTTGAGGTACCCTCCGATAGGATTAACGTAGATATTAATGGTAGGGGCACCAGAGGCTTGGGCACATGAGTGGAAAGGGTATGAAGATTATAGCTTTGAAGGGTAGGATTCTAGATTTACAAAAGTCTGTTGTAGGCTTCTGTGAGACATGTGTATTGGGCAAATAGAAGAAGGTAATCTTCGTAAAGGTTGAGAATACAAGAAAACTACAGAGGCTCGAGCTAGTTCATATAGATGTCTATGACCCTACATTTGTTGCATCAATAGGCGGATCCCGCTACTATGTTACCATTATTGATGACAACAGTTGGAAGGTATGGGTTTATTTTCTTAAAAATAATTCTAAGGTATTCAACACTTTTAATAAGTAAAAGGCTGCGATGAAGAATGAAACAAACCTTTGGGTGAAGTGTTTGAAATTCGATAATGGTGGAGATTATAGTAGTAGAGAGTTCACTGAGTATTGTGCTGAGAACGAGATTAGGATGGTGAAAACAATTCCAGAAACACCTTAACAAAACGGTGTTGCTGAAAGAATGAACTAGACATTGAATGAGAGAGCAAAGAGTATGAGGCTTCATGCAGGGCACCCAAAGATGTTCTGGGAAGATTAAATTAATATGATAACTTATTTAATTAATCAAGGACCCTTTGTGCCTTTAGGGTTCCGAATTCCAGAAAAGGAATGGCAAGGGAAGGAAGTTAGAAAAGCAAAGCCAGACACCCTAAAAACCCTAAAAAGCACTGGTGAAAAAAGTAATTTCCCTAACATCCCTAGCAGCTTCAATCGATTATTTTTTACTTTAATCATCACCGACTCTTGCTGTTATTAATCATTATTTTTTATTACTTGTAATCTTAACCTGTTTAGTAATTGTAAGGGTTGTGCTTTTGCGTATAACGACTAAAGTTAACTGCATACCGAATTTATTCTTTGTGATTATTAATTATCATCCTCCTGATAAGTCTTCGTATGCTAATATAACTGTTAAACCAAGTGGGAAGAAAGTGAATGTTCGTACTTTGTTTACACCCGGGGGTAATGGGATTGATGTGGCTGTTCTGGTGGATTCTATCAGTGCTATTAGTGAATGCTTTGCGAATACAACTTATGGTTTTTTCTTAGGGAAGAAGGTGGCATACCCTGTTGTTGCTAACTATGTTAGGAATACTTGGGGTAAATATAGGCTTGTTTGCTTAATTTTCAGTTCGTCTACTAGATTATTCTCCTTTCAAATCAGCTCCATGGATGGATTAGATGTTATGCTTGAGAATGGTCCATGGTTTATCCAGAATAACCCACTTATCCTAAAGAAATGGCATCCGGATGAGAACCTATTGAAGGAAGATGTAAATACTGTTCCAATTTGGGTTAAACTTCATGGTATACCTGTTACGGCCTTCAGCAAGGATTGCTTGAGTGCCATTGCTACTAAACTGGGTACTCCTTTGATGCATGAATCTTATACATCTGATATGTGCATGCAAATCTTAGGGTAGGTCAAGCTATGCTAGAGTTATGATTGAGCTTTGAGCTAATGTAGAGTTGAAAGATAACATTTTTGTAGCTATGCCTAAAATTACTAGGGAGAGCCGTTATACATGTAATGTCCATGTTGAATATGAGTGGAAACCTCCTAGGTGTTCGTCTTGTAAGATTTTTGGACATATTCATGAGGAATGTCCGAAGAATACAAGTGCTGGTGAGAAGAAGACTGTGAAGAAGCCTAGTCAAACTTCTCGAGGTATTCTGGTTGGTTCGAAAATGGGTTTTAAACCTCATACAGAATATCGACCTGTTCTCAAAAAGTCTACTGCTAGTTCCAGTGATAATAAGAAGAAGGGTGCGGAACCTACTACTGAGGTTAGTAATTCAAATCCATTTGATGTTCTTAATTCGGTCGATAATGATGTGGAGTTTGTACCAATGGGGGGACTACTAATTTGGTAAATAATGGGGCTACTTCAAGTGGCTCCTCTTTTATGAATATCGATAATGATGGGGAGTTTGCTAGTAATACTCCTATTGGTGAGAAAATCGATAAAATAGAACGACAAATTGGTGAAGGTAAACTTAGGTTGTTGGATAATGACGGGAACCCGCTACTTCCTACGGGTATTGTGAAAAGTGTTAGTGAAGTGGAAGTGATTTTTACAACTTGTAAAACACTTGTGTCCAATAGTAAAACACTTTATGTAGGAGATTTTGGTCCGAACCCGAACTTACCATTCTTAGAAATCGCCAAACGCACCTTAACATTTTATTAGTTGTAAAATACTATTCATCAAAGTTTCACGAGCTCCAACGAACTCAAAAACGCTCAAAAACT
Organism: Tanacetum coccineum; assembly: GCA_026074375.1. NCBI lineage: Eukaryota > Viridiplantae > Streptophyta > Magnoliopsida > Asterales > Asteraceae > Tanacetum > Tanacetum coccineum. Next base: position 25,568 of record BQNB010084228.1, read on the forward strand.
CAATTTTTACCAAAAATCAACAATCACTTGCATTTTTCCAAAATGACAAATCACTAACTTCGACCCCAACGATTTCCTATCGTCTTTCATTTTCAGACCAAAATCACCTCAGTTTTTATGTAAAACGTCCCAATGAACAACTTTTATGTTTTACCCGAAGGCCGGTTCGCCACCAGTTCAATACCCTCAAAAATCTCTTTGACTCCCTATCAGTTACAACATAAAAGCAAATCATAGAATTCCTAAAAGTAAGTAAATAATCATTTTATTTTTCAATTGATTTCAGCAACTCAGCTTTTTAATTCATGTTCTATATTGTGTAGATTGATATTAACTAGGGGTGTGCACGGATCGGTTTGGTTCGGGTTTTGGCTAAAACCGAAACCGAACTAAAATATTTGGTTTTTATAAAACCAAAACCGCTCAGTTTTTGGCGGTTCTATTTTTTTGGTTTCTCGGTTTTTACGGTTTGGTTTTTCGGTTTTTTCGGTTTCAAACCGTTTAAATTTGATTTTTGCTAATTTATATTAATAAACTTGTTTTACGTAGAAAATTGGTTTTTTTTTTTGTCAATATGAGCCTAATAATGTTTACACAAATTTTTACAATTATACACATATAAATGAGAGACACACACATGCATGTGAAAATACACATAGTATGATCATTGTCATTGTAACGGCATATTGTCAAGTAAACACACGTACACGACAAACATATATATAAACATTAAGATAATATATATTATAATAATTTCATCCATAAAATAAATATAAATTTAAAAATTTTAGTTATCACCTATTTATTTATATTATATTAATTATATATTATTATAAAATCGGTTTGGTTCGGTTCGGTTCGGTTTTTGAACAAAAATCGAAAACGAACCAAAATTTTTTGGTTTTTGAAAAATTAAAAACCGAACCATCGGTTTCTAGTTTCGATCCGTTTTTTTGGTTCGATTTTTTTGGTTTCTTATGCTCACCCCTAACTTATATATGGGGCTTGAGTGTGTAAATATGAATTAGTAACTGGATGCCATCTCAATGCCACCTCAACGATGACATGACACACATTTTGCATTAATTTTTTGAATTTTTGGATTTTTTTTAAATTTTCGGATTTTATTTTTTTTTAATTTTTGGATTTTTTTTAATTTACGGATTTTTTTTTAAATATTGTTCATGGCAAGGTTCGAACTTGTGACCTAGGGTTAAGTTCCAATTAAGTTTACCAACTGAGCCAAGCCACCATTTATGTTTTATTATCCAAAACTATAATAATATATTTTAAAAAACAATCTTCAAAAATATATCAAGACATACTTCAAAATATATTAAGATATACTCTATAATTATTTTCTTTAATTTTTGGATTTTTTTTAAATTTTCGAATTTTTTTATTTTTTTATTTTTCGGATTTTTTTTGGATTTTTTTAATTTTCGAATTTTTTTTAATTTACGGATTTTTTTTAAAATATTGTTCATGGCAAGGTTCGAACTTGTGACCAAGGGTTAAGTTCCAATTAAGCTTACCAACTGA
>BQNB010084229.1:18751-28814 GCA_026074375.1 Tanacetum coccineum
TTAAGAATGGGTCGATTTGGGTTATGTTTATATCAAACAGGTCTAGATAATTTTGAGTTGAAAGTCGCCCAAAGTCCATGTGTACTGCATAAGATCCCAAACTAGACCGTGTCAACCCATTATAGAAATTAATCAGGTAATCACGTTTCAACCCAAACTCATTTTCACCCCATTAACCACCCGCCATCTTGTTCAAAGAAAAGCATCATACAGTTGATATAATTATATTGATAGAATAAGCTTACTTCTGTATCTGGCTGCAGTAGCTGGATAATCTGTAACAACACCGTCAACATTAGCTGCCAACACATACGTGTTTAATTCAACATACGGGTCAGAAAAGAAGTCCCATGGCTGTGAAATAAACTCGTTGTTCATTGTTTGTACATATACAGGGAGCTTAAACGCCTGAAGCTTGTCCACAACATCAGTTTGACCAGTAAGAAATCCTGCATTTCTAGGAAAGACCGACTCTTTGCCTATCACAACAGAATTAGCCATCTTGCTGATATCTGATATGGTTGAATTCGTGGCATCACGGATGTTCTCATCAACCTCGAAAACAAGTTCATGTCTATTGCTCTTTGACTTAAATATTTTCAAGACCCCACCATCGGAAGACTGGATTAATATTCTCTTGGTTCGTTGATTAATGTAAGTAGATTTATTCAATACATCCATTACTGCATCTACAACACTTAATCCTTGATTTGCTGCAAGGTATGGTGCATTCTGAATGTTGAAAAACCAAAATAGTGCAAGTTATATTTTTGGTGCAATAAAATGATTATTTTTTTTATATATCTATACACTATTCTACATTATTAACGAAGGAAATAATCTGACACATAGAAGGATATGAAGAGCACAGACTTACCTTAATGTTGATCAACACACCAGAAATAGAAGTAGCATTACTTGCGAAGTTCAAGAAGTCGGACAATGTCATAAGTTTTCCATCATTTTTGGCTTTTGGATTCCGGAACAAAGAGGTGTTTTGATATGTGTTGAATATCGCAGCTAACAACATAAAAGAGAATGAAAAAAAAAATCAAAATTAGAGATATCCGCATAAGAAATGGTAGGAAAAATTATTATATTGTGATATTGCCCTCAATAATAAACGACCTAAAGATATATAAGGTAAACTAATCAACAAGAAAAACATCCATGACGTCCAAACAGATGACAGTAGATATTGGCCTAACTGCCTATTAGACAACTCAAACATCCCTACTTTTTTCATGAAGCTAATTGTTGGTGCAAATGTAGAAGTATATTGCAAAGCGGGCGACGAAAATACACTTTAGACCGTTCTGATTATTAACAAATGAACCCCTAACAACTTTTTTAATTTGATTTAACAATGTTGATGTTTTAAACGTAAGGATTTCATCTTTGAAATAGCATCTACAAAAAAATGGAAGATTAAAAGCTGCCTCGGGGCACATGCTAAATCTCTTACCAAAGCATGTTTCTGTAATCTAAGTGATCGTTTTTTTAACTAGCCTTATGTTTCAGATGAAAATACATTTTAGGCGAAAGTTTGGGTTGAAAATGCGAAGTCTGAATTATTTAATCATAAATATGGATGAAAAGAAAGTTGTGAGTAGATTACTTACGTCTCACACTTTGAATTTGGCTCCACGTGAGGCTAAATGTATATATCCCGGAACCTTTCTGAAGCTCAAGAATGCTTGTTGTAAGGTTGGTAAAGCCTGCTTGTGCAATATCCGTTCTATCAAGGAGGTTTATAGAACCTAAACAAATCGGTACTCCATCGCTAGTCATTTGTACAGGGCAGTCAATAATATCTGCACCATCAGAAACAGCTTTTCTATATGCTAGATCGGTACAACCAGGGTAATCTCCGCTTGCTCCTTCAGATGTGATGATTAAAGGTTTTTCTGGAAAAGAACAAAAGTTAAGCTACTGGTCAGTTCCAATCTACAGTAGTTTAATAATGGAGGATGGGCACGGGTCAAAAGAGGCTGGTCCAGATCGAGGTTGACCCTCTTTAACACTTAATTGTCCATTCTTTTAATGATGATTGAATGTGTTAAATACGATTACCATAACAATATATTACAGTAACAATATAAATCTTTTATAAAATAATCTGAAGGCTCAAATGCTCGATCACTAGAAAGATTTTGGGCAACTTCCATAAAAAACAAAACCAAAATCGACCAATTCATAAGTAAATAGATTCGCTCTACCACCTCTACGAATAGCTATTTGAGAAGTAGAAAAAAACAAAATATAAAGAAACTAGTTAGAAAAGCAATCCTCGAAAGTACTGACCTTGCCGTGATTGATTTTTTCCCAGGTTCGCTAAGCAATCTGCAGTGGTAAAACTTATGACATTAAGAAGACGAAAACGATAAACAAAGATATTTTCCATGTTATACAGGGAAATGAATCGTGGGCCACTGACCCAACTGTGAGATTAGATTTTTACCATGTGATGTATAACAAGGTTTTTACTTACCCACGCGTTGCAGCGGGTTTAAATCAGTATTGTGGGCAAATTTTGTAATCTATGTAAATCTAAGAGCATGAAATAAATATTCGAATAAGTTTAAGAGAAATATTGAAAACTTGAATTGAATAGTAATTTTTGAAGTTGATATAATTGATATAAATTAGCATCCCATAAGTTGTTCCTTAATTATAGAGAGAAACATCTGATAAAAACGAGCTTTTCTGGAAGGTGCAATGTACAAACTTACCAAAAGCTGCTGATGGAGTAATTGGGTTGTCAGAAAGCACACCATCAACAGAGAATTTTCCATTGTCAATGTAAGAGAGATACTCTGATACAGGATCAGAACTATAATTATATGGCAATGGCGCATCATTCACAAAATCAGAAGCAAAGATTTCTAGACCCTCCTTGTGAGCGTCTAAGACCAGTGAAGTAGATGGTTGCAAATAGAAATCTGGACCCACAGGCCATATATATGATTTAGGAACTAAAATCCCGGAAGCAAATGTCTTTATAAGTTTCAAATTAGCCAGTAGAGAACCATATGTTTGGTTGGTTGATGGCTCGGTTTCATCCTGCCCTAGGAAACGGAAAACTAGTTTGGTTGGGCCCACTTTGAATCTTGTCGCAATACTTTTCAGAAAGTTCACCTCTGGAGACGATATGTAGTTAACAATAATTTTTTTTGATGTACTGATCACAAAACTTCTCATACTCAAATTGTGTTGGCTGTAAAATGCATCATGCTGAAATGACATAAAGAGAATGCTGATTAGTAATTAGAGGTAGCAATTCTGACGTTTGTCGTCTATCTCAAAAGGGTCAAATTTAAAAAATTAGATAAAAGGAAACGGGTCAAAAGGATTGAACGGATTGGAAGTTTCCCAAAGTCTGATTTTGATGCATACGAGTATACAATCTCCTAAATCGACTTGATATCAAATTGTACCAATATTTTTTTTAAGCAGACGTTGAAAAAACCCGATACGCTTTCGCTAAATTCATACATAATTTAGGGATTTAAACATACGAAATAATTCGTTCAGTTTTAATAAGTTTAGGGATACACCGTACAACAAAAGGACTTCTTGACTTAATATCCTGAATGGTAACAAAACTGGATAGAAACAGGAAATTTTGATGTTTCTTTTTTGCTTATTGTGAACCTAAATCCTGAATGTGAAAGGGAGTAAAAGTAAGGGCTTCTCCATCTAGGACACATTATTACCTCTGAATTTCAATTATACTCATTTTTTCTTTCATTTTCTTCTAATCTTTAAACAAAAAACACAAACCTTATTTCTACTTGGGTATCTTCTATTCACGGATCACATCGTCGGCCACCACCGCCGCTCATCCATCATCACACCTCCATTTTCCCGACCATAACGTTATTAGTGACCATGAATCTAAGAGATCTATGTTTTGTTACTAGTGTCATTCCAATCAAAACAACAAACAACTCTTCTGATGATCCTTAAACTTCTTTTTAAATCACAAATTTCGTTTGCATTTATACATGACAGACATTCCTAAATAGGACATACATTTCCAGACAGGACACTATACCTAAACAGGATATAAAAAGAAACAGCCCCATATTTCTATCAATAATTAATCTAGAGACCTTTTTCGTATAGTTTTTGCATGTTATCCAGGAACTTATGTGTGAATTCAGCATAAGAGTGTAGGATCTTCTCGACAGTTACCGTATTTGTACTAACAATTAATGAACTAACTACTCATAAGAAAGAACTTTTAAAAATGGACAGATTTTTTCAGGTCAACCCGCCCCTCCATTTTGACCTGTACCTTATAATGACTTCTTTCAACCCGAACCCATTTTGACCCAACCTGCCCATCTTGCCACCTCTATAAGTAACTACTCATCCTGTTAGGTATTACATACATGGCAATCCACATGCATGAGTTCACAACTTTATGCAGTTTATCAAGCAAACTAATAATCACCTGGATGTTCAACCAAAGTCCAGGTGGTTTCAATTGCCCAACAAGGTCTCCAACAGTAAGTATTGGTAACGAGCCATCAAAAAGTGGACTTCGAGACAAAATTCCCTGTGTTACTGTTACAATACAAAGTAGAAGTGTGAGCAGTGATCAGGCACAATGACTGTTGAATGAAATACAATTTTCTTATTTCTTAATGATTAGAAAAAGAAACGGAGGAAAACACAGAAAAATGCAAGAAGCCGAGAAATGACTAGGTTTATACATTTTCGGATAGACAGGTACTATTATAAAACAAAAAGGGTGAGCTCAGTCAAATTAAGGAACTATATGTTATGCACGGGAGAAATGGGTTAGAAATACAACTGTTAAAGTGACCAATCATATTTATGGTTAACTGCTTTAAATAGCTATGCCACATGCTTTACTTCGAAATTCAATGTTTGTTAAAAATTCTTACGAATTTCAATGTTTGTTTTAATTCCTCAGTAACAGCAAAATGCTTAAATTCTTACAATAACAGCAATTTTTAGCAACCACAAGTAAAAATTATATTGCTATTATGGTAACAAAAAAAAGAAGGTTTGTTGCTATGATTCGTTAAACAATGGAGGTACGTTGCGTTGCTTGGGAACAAAATGTACGTGGTATCTATGACTAATTATTTTCGTAGCGCGTAACTACAATCGGAAAAACAGGTAATGTATCTTGCTACTTTAAGCAATTAACCTTTATGCTGAAAATAAACACTCTAAATATACAAGCTAAATAACTATGACTTACAGAAGACTTTGTCTAGGTCAGCAAGCGAGAAATCCACAGAAAACCATCCTGACATAGGCACACCATTCACAGGGTAGGTTTTCTTTCCCTTATCAAACGCTATAGAAATTGTGGTGCCATTATCAATATTGATATATGGAAGGCAGACCCCAGCATTATCTCGAGTCAGTTGTACGTCACACCACAAGATCATGTCAGATAAACCAGTCAACAAAGCGAAATTGTAGGCATTGATACTAGAGTCGGGAAATAATCCAGAAAACCCACCACGGGCAATAACTAAAGGAGGATCACCTGTAAAAGTTAGAAAGTAGACTTCAGAACACGATATAGAAAGTTGTTAAAACGTGTATGGCAACTTATATTAACCGGAAAGTTGGTAATTCACTATATATTATGTATTGGAGCCTAAAGCATGAGTTTGGACCTTAAGCGTGCAATTATGCAAAACAACTAATGTAACCAACTTCCAATCGAAGATTGTGCAGCTCGGATTTGTAGAAAAATTAATTTTCTTAATATGGAAAATTTCTAAATCCTTAAGGGATCGCCCTGCATCGGTAAAACAGAGTGCTCAGTTCTGCATGCCAGTTCCAGCATTCACCAATCCATCAACCGGAAGTTCACCACATCCATGTTTCTTTGTCATGTCTCAGATTAATAGCACAACGGTTGTAAGGCTCGCTGAGTACTATGGGATCTAAGGCTTCATAGACCCTATGGTCCCACTCCCATCTAACTGAAGCATCAGCCCCACTAGAAAATATACTCTAAACTTATCAGAAAAAGTATTTCAGTTTACATATCATGATATCCTATCTATGCTTCTTTCAAAATTAACGTTCTTCAGAAAACCCTAATGATAAACAATCTGATCTTCTACGCACAGATCTTTCAAAATGTAACAGATCACAAATTTATAACTCATTTCCACAAATCCTTTTTACTGCTTAAACTTGTATCATCGTTGTTATCCTCGTTCTACACTTGAACGCTATACCTGAACTAAAATAGAATTTGCTTTATTTTCCAGAATAATTACTTCAGTTTACGCACTAATCCTATTCAAGCGTTTGTCACAGAGCCAAAAATCATTAAAGTGAAACCAATAGACGTAGAAACTCAGTTATAATGCCTTATCCTTTAGAACTTCAAACAATCAATTAACAAAGTTAAATTATCACATGCATTAAGCTTCTCTTGAACTGAAAAACTAACAAATTTCAACTTTACAACTCATTTAGACAAATCATCCAATTCCATAATCCCATTTTATGCTCTAACACACGTGACACTACTAAAACTGAAATTAACATATAATTTCAAATATTATCACTTCCTAATACCTGATTGATCAAAAGATGAATTAAACAGCTGAAAACGAGGATCAAAATGTGGAAACAATATATTTACGAAGTTCTTTTAGTTTCTTAGACCTAAGTCATGCTTGTTCTACACTCGAGCAAAATTTAATACCATTATTACTTCAACTTACCTAATTCCTCAGAAATCTAAACAATCAACTGAACACGAAGATCGATATGTGAAATTTACTCATTCATATGCGTTTCACAATTGAAAACTACTAAAACTGAAGTTAATCACATAAATTCATACGTAATGACTTCAACATACCATTTTACACACACAAAATTAAGCAAATAACTAAAAACGAAGATCCATATTCAATACTCGTTCTACACTCGAACAGTACTTGATTCCAAATGAAATACATCAACACATTATTACTTCGAGTCCTCGACATATATAGTTACTAATAAACATAAACAAATAGCTGAGTTCGCATAGAATTACTCATACTCACCGGAAATAAAATTAAACACGTAGATTAACACACTATCATTTCAACATACCTAATTACTCAAAATACTAAAAACGAATACCAAAATGTGAAAATAATAACCTAATCACCTCGTAAACCTAATTCACGTTCGTTCATTCTACACTAGTATTAACTGAAATTCAAGAAATAGATCAATACCATTATCACTTTAACCTAACTAATCGCTTCGAAAATTAGATAAAACAGCTGAGAACGAAGATCCAAATGTGAATATAACATTCTACATTCACACTTTCACAGTACTAAAAATGAAATTAATCACGTTAATTCATACATTATCATTTTAATCCAATTAAGTACTCGAGATCACTTGAGCATTAATCAAATAACTGAAAACGAAGATCGAAAAGTTAAAATAATAGGCTAATCAGCTCGTGAACATAATTCATGTTCGTTGTACTAAAAACTGAAATTAAACATATAAGTTAAAATATCTGAAAACGAAGATTAAAATGATAACCTGATTACATCATCACTATCTTCGTTTTTCAGTTAATTCAATAATTATTTTTACAAAATGATAAACTGAAGTTAATTTTTATTATTTTTACATTTTGATCTTCGTTTTCAGTTATCCTGATAACCGAAAATGTAAAAATAATAATAATAAAAAATTAAACCTAACTAATAACTAGTATATTATCACTTTGAATTACTCAAATTAAATAGGTGAAAATGAAAATCAAAATCAAATTAAGTGTAAGTAAACACATAAATAAATTCATAAATTATATCAGTTAAACCTAATAATCTCTACTAATAACTGAAATTAAAAAATTAATTTCATACATTATCAGTTAATTATAACTGAGTAAATTAAACTGAAAAACGAAGATCAAAATGATAATAATAATAATAAAAAGTGAAATAAATTAAACCTAATAATTGATGATAAATAAAAGAAAAAAAAAGACCTCGTAAAGTTAACCAAGGGCTGGGTGGAACATTAGATCCCGGAGCAGCAGCGGTTAGTGTTAATGAGAGTGACAAGATAAAGAGTCGCCGGAGGTGCAACATTGCCGGAATATTCGCCGGCGGTTAAATGATTTGTTAGTTGATCGATGAGATGTGTGAGTGAGGGTTTCAGTAATGCAAAAAGTATATATTTTTTTATAAAAAAGAGTGACAAGGAAGGAAAATGTACGCAATCATATACTGCTATTTTGAGCTTTTACACTGTACTAGGCAGGGTGGGTGGCGTCATTACATCGGGGATGTTATTCGGCTTGGCTTGGCTCTAGCCACTCATCTTTTGGAAAATACTCTTAACATTACAAAGCCAAGGCCCAATACATTTTCGGTTTGGTTCGATTCGGTTTTCTGATATACCTAAAAAAAATTGACCAAACTAACCGAATCAAATAAACCAATGAACACCCCTAGTTTGGGAGGGTCAATCTATATAACCATTTGTCTTTCAAACACTTATTGTAGTACTATCACGTGTAGTTACCTTATTAGTGCGGAGGTAATGCCGCGTGTATCACGTTATGATGTACAGATCGCTTCTCGTTCAAATATTCTCGTACCGTCAAGAGTAGGATGGCAACGGGCGGGGAATGTCGGGGATTATATTTCTCATTTGCATCCTCGTTTTTCACTCTTCGTCCCCATCCTCATTGGAGAATTACTTTACATCCCCATCTCGGGTTCTTATTTCGGGGATTCACCATCCCGTCCTCATCCATCATACCTTGGGGATTCTCTAGTCAAATCAGGTTTGGGGATCGGGTCCCCATCGGGTACCGATTTTTTGCCATCCCCGAGCCAAAGATGTCACGCCTCGTACCATCCTTATCTCCTCTATAGGATAACCTCCACGTAAGTCACCTACAGCCGTCAGATCACATCCACGGATCACACGCAACCTAAATGCATCTCTATAAATAAACATGCATTTCTTGAGAATAACCAAGTCGTCTTCTCCATATTACACACAATAAATCCAAACTGTATGTGAGCGTTACCGCGACTACAGATGACATCCTTATCTCGCGGTTCTTACCACTCAAGAAAAACTGAACATACAATTAGCCTAATCTCATACTACATACTCATACCAATATTTGCTTTACGTATTATACTTAAACAGTAATACTAACATCAAATGAAAATAATACAATAAAGTCATTTAAAATTATCTATGTATTAATGATAGTGAACAATTAATTTGAAACAACTAGACAAGAAAGTTTGACAAATAAATAGGGACAAACGTAGTATTAGTTCATTGTTGTCCGAATTTTTTTTTAGAATCTTTGTTTGACTAGTCTTCTTAAAACATTCGATCGGCAATCATGGACGGAACTGTTAGACAATGTAAACCCCATAGGTTATGATTTATTATTTCACCTCTATTTATAGTGAAGACATAGAGAAACCCTAATGGACCCAAACCCACAAGTCGGGCTTAGGCCTAATTATCTACTAACACTCCCCCGCAGTCCGAGCGGCGAAATCGCGAAAGCTCGGACTGGAGAAGTAAACTAGAAAAGAAGAAATAAAACAAAATAAAACATTAACGTATGACAAAACAAGAACGTGAGATTAGCACGTTTTAACAACTCGTGACCTTAGCACGAACGTGACCTTAGCACGATTTAACAACTCATGACCTTAGCATGAACATGACCTTAGCATGATTTAACAACTCATGACCTTAGCACGATTTAACAACTCATGACCTTAGCATGAACGTGACCTTAGCACGATTTAACAACTCGTGACCTTAGCATGAACGTGACCTTAGCACGATTTAACAACTCATGACCTTAGCATGAACGTGACCTTAGCACGATTTAACAACTCATGACCTTAGCATGAACGTGACCTTAGCACGATTTAACAACTCATGACCTTAGCATGAACGTGACCTTAGCACGATTTAACAACTCGTGACCTTAGCACGACGTGACCTTAGCACGAATAAAAAATAAAACAAACAACTATAATTTTTTTTT
>BQNB010084230.1:0-24109 GCA_026074375.1 Tanacetum coccineum
GTTGGGACATACGACCCGGGAATCATACTTCCGGAATCTTTTTATCATTGATTCTCTTATATATTTTATTTCTAGGTAGGTCTTGACTTTTTACCTTGGTCAAGGGTGAAGAGTTTGGATTTGCCTAGCATTTTATATATGCTATATTGAGATAGATCAGCTGGGGTGTCCAATACGCATTCCTTGTGAGTAACATATGAGTTTGGCGGGAGCCTTCCATATATTCACCGAATATGACCAACACTCACATTTACCTTATCTAACAATACTCCCATACTGTTAACCGACAATGGACATATTTAGAATGATAATCATTCAAGGATTAAATATGCAAATATAGGACAAACAATTGTTATATGAATGATAACAAATACCTCGTATCTTTATTCATCATAAAATAAAATTGTCTTACAATCTCAATTATCCAAATAACTAATCAGCTAAGTTGTCATCTGTGTGAACTTTTTCTAACTTTATGTCACCAAATTCAATAACTTCACGAAGGTAGTGAACTTTGGCATGGAAATGTCTAGCACCTTTAGTGATTCCAAATTCATTAGCTATAGTGATTGCTCCAGTATTATCACAATACATATTAATGGGTTCTTCAATTGTGGGAACAACGCCAAGCCCAGAAATGAATTTCCTAACCCATACGGCTTCTTTAGAAGCATCATGGGCAGCAATATACTCAGCTTCTACAGATGAAGCAGCGAAAATGCTTTGCTTGCCACTCTTCCAATCAATAACACCTCCATTCAAAACGAACACATATCTAGTCTGAGACTTGAGGTCATCAGCATCCGTTAGATATCCAGCATCAGTGTAGCAAGAAACCCTGAGCTCTCATTTTAGATCACCTCCGTAAACTAGAAACATGTCCTTAGTATTCCTGAGATACTTCAGAATGTTCTTAACAGTAGTCCAGTGAAGATCACCTGGATTCTGTTGAAATTGGCTTGTTATGTTCTGAGCAAACGCAACATCAGGGCGAGTACATCTCACAGCATACATAATAGAACCCACAGCCGAGGCATATGGAACATTTTGCATGTGCTTTAGCTCAGCAGGTGTTGAAGCAGCTTGTGATTTACTCAATCTAAGCTTTTCTTGCATGGGGATACTTCCATGTTTGGAATTCTCCCTGTGATACCACTTTAAGATTTTCTCGATATAAGCACTTTGACATAAGCCAATTAACCACCGTGATCTATCTCTATAGATCTTGATTCCAAGAATATATGCAGCTTTACCTAAGTCTTTCATAGCAAAACATCTTCCAAGGTAGGATTTTACACATTGTAACATTGGAATGTTGTTTCCCATGATTAATATGTCATCGACATACAAGATTAGGAAAGTGACATTACTCCTACTAGCTTTTAGATATACACATGGCTCATCAGGATTTTGAGTGAAACCAAATTTCTTAATTTCATCATCAAATCTTTTATTCCATTGCCTTGATGCTTGCTTAAGCCCATAAATGGAACGCTTCAGCTTGCATACACGCTTTGGATATTTTGGATTGACAAAACCTTCAGGTTGCTCCATGTAAACCTCTTAAGAGAGATATCCATTAAGGAAGGAAGTTTGACATCCATTTGCCAAATCTCATAGTCATAATACGCGGCTATGGCTATAAGAATCCTAATAGCTCTAATGTATGCAACAGGAGAGAAGGTTTCCTCATAATCAATCCCTGGGGTTTGAGTATAGCCCTTCGCCACAAGACGAGCTTTATAGGTGTGTACAGCTCCATCTATGTCAGTCTTCTTCTTGAAGAGCCACTTGCTACCAACGGTTTTGCCGTTAGGAGGAAGATCAACTAAGTCCCAAACTTCATTGTCTTTCATGGATTGCATTTCCACATTCATAGCATTCAGCCATTTATTAGACTCAGGGTCTAACAATGCAGCTTTATAGTTAGCGGGTTCACCGAGATCCCCTAACTCATGTTCCTCAGCATCGATGTATAAGCACATACGATATGTGGGACGTCGTGTCCTTGTGGACCTACGAATGGGAATGATATCACTTTGAGGTTCATCTATTTCTAGATCATCCTCTTCATGATTTAAGCTAGTGTCTATAGAAGGATGCGTATCTTCTTCTTGAATAATTTCAAGATCTTCTAGACTCCCACTTGCTTCTTGATTTATAAGACTATTCTCTAGGAATTCAGCATTCCGAGCAACAAGGACTTTGTTCTCGGGTGGGTAGTAGAAAGAATAACCCATTGTTTCCTTTGGGTATCCTATGAAGATACACTTAATAGACCTGGGTTCTAACTTGTCAGGCTTGGTAAGAGTATCTCGCTTAACAAGTGCCTCACAACCTTAGACTTTTAAGTAAGACAACTTAGGGGCTTGCCCATGCCATACTTCGTATGGTGTCTTTTCAACCTTCTTAGTTGGAACCATATTGAGAATGCGTGCAGCAGTCTCAAGAGCATAATCCCAAAAGGACTTTGGAAGAGTTGTTTGACTCATCATAGATCGAACCATATCTAGTAGGGTTCTGTTTCTCCTCTCCGACACACCATTGTGTTGTGGAGTGTAAGGAGGAGTACGATGGGCGATAATCCCATGATCCTTGAGATGATCCAAAAACTCTTGACTCATATACTCGCCCCCCACGATCAGAACGTAGCGATTTTATGGTCTTACCTAGTTGATTTTATACTTCCTTTTGAAACACTTAGACGGTTTCAAACACATCATATTTATGCTTTAACAAGTGAACATAACCATAACCATTAAAGTCATCAGTGAAAGTGACGAAGTAACTTGCTCCTTGTCTTGACATGATCTTAAATGGGCCACATACAACGGTGTGTGTAAGTCCAAGTAAGTCTTTGGCCCTTTCCACTTGATGTGTGTAAGGTTTTCTTGCCATCTTTCCAGACATACAAGAGACGCATTTTTCAAAGGCCCTAAGGTCAGTTGAATTGAGAAGTCCATCATGTTGTAACTTTTCAATGCTTTTCTTGCTGATGTGTCCAAGACGACAATTCCACAAGAGAGCAGAGTCTAAGTCTAGCTTGGCTCTTTTGTTACTTACAGTATATATAGAACTTTCATTTGCATAAGAATTAGATAAATCAATTTAAAAAATACCATCCCTTGGGATAGCACTAAAATATACCATGTAAATTCCTAGAAACTTAATGTATTATTCACTAAGCGTTTAATAAAACCATCCTTCGTACAACGTAAACTAAAATTACTCCTCTAGTAAAATAGAAGGAGCATAATGACCATTGTTCAAAACAATAAATAATCCTAGGGAAGAGAATAAATCAAAGTTTCCAATTGCTTCTTATAGCTCACGTTGACCATTGCCCACGTACAAGCTTAAAGTGCTTCAGTTTCCTACTTGCCCGTAGACCCTGCGTTGTATTACAAATATGAGTACCATAACCAGTGTCATAGATCCATGATCTGTTAAGGTAAGTATTGAGTTCTATAATGAAGATACCTGAACTACCACCAGCTCTAGAGGCTTGCGATCTTTTTCTTCTATAGCAACTCGGCTAAGTACAAAGGACAATTTTTCTTCCTTTTTTTTTTTTATTTTTTCTTTGTTTTTTGTTTAGTTTGTTTGTGTCCCTTCCAATGTCCTTCTCACCACACTCGTGAACATAATGAGTCCTTTGCGGAATCTTCCCTCTTGGGAGAGGGTGAATCTTGGCTTTTGGAAGCATAAGGGTGCTTATTTTCCCATTCTCTTGATTTATGTCCCTGGCAGCCTTTTGAGGGAGTCAGTATGTTGTGCTTGTTTGCCTTTTCGGACTTTACCTGCTCGAATAGCAAGAAGAGCAGGAGTGGGTTGTTTTTGGGCAGAGATGCTCCCATGGAGCTTTAGCCATAGCAAGCAACTTCGTTTAACAGACTCCTCAGGCATTCATAATAAATACTGCATAAACCCATCAAATTCCTTGCGTAGAACCGAATAAAATCAAGACTCAATAGCAGGCCAAGTGTTATAGGTGTCCCCAATGCTCTAGATTGGTTAATATAGCCCTTCATTTCAGAACATACGAGCTAACTGACTGCCCTTGCTTCCTGTTTGCAAGAAGTGAAAATCTCGCGAGTCCTGAAGAAGCTCATGCTCATGCTTGCTGGCAAACAGGTTTAACTCTTAAGCAAGTCATTACAAGGAGATTTTCCATATTTTTTGTGATCTCTGGCTCCATGGTCATGAACATGAGTCCACAATCTCTTTAGATCCTTTAACCCAAGCAAGTATGGGCTGCAAGATTTCAGGAGCAACAATGTAACTCGCAGAGCTACAGGAGTCAGGAGGAAGTGGCTGCGACTAGGTAATTCAACTATCCTCCGATTGATAGTACAATCCAAATTGTCGATACCATATCAATAAGTTAGTGTTCCAGTCAGTTTTTGCTTCTCGAAGGACGCCCCTGAAGACCGAATTGTTTAGCTTACGAGGTTGTCATCTACAATTTAGAAAAAGTTCAAATATTAGTATTGTACGAGTAATTAAAATCATAAAAGGAATTAACAACGCCAATTAATTACTAATAAGACTAAGATCCACTTGACCTCCCACTTATTACAGAAGGATCCTGACCAACGAGTAAACATGTAGAGGCAAGAAGTAAGCGACGAGCGTTTAATTGCATGGAATAAACTCTAGAATTTTATGAGACTATAACATTAGTAACTCTTATAGTAATGTCAAAAGCATATTTAGTCTCATCTTATGCCTCGGGTCCGAGGTCTGACCTGGTAACTCGATTTAAGTCCACCAAAACAAAACGTGCGAAAAATTGACAAGATCTGACCTATGAAAAAATTCCGCCATGGGTTGGCAAGCCCTGAGGTCTGACCAGAGAGGTCAAAGCAAATGCTCTTGTTCTAGTTTTGGCTGGCAAGACTTAGAAACTTCATATAATGGTATAACACATAAATGTGACAAAATTGTGTACAAGAAAGCTATGCAAAACAACTGTAGCACAAAGTAAGAAAACATTATGTTAACGCTGTTTGGTATAGCAATCATTTGTCAAATGTACACGTTAGCTCCATTATAGGACGCACAAAGAAGCGAGAAACAGGTCAAGCGTGAAACTATTAAAAACCAGACTTCCATTTGGGGAATCTAAACTCAACCACCTTAAACTTCTCTTATATTTTGTCCATAATGGGTGAAGCCGTACTTTCTAAATTGACAAAAGATGCTATTAGAAGTTAAAAACCCTTTTTATGGTTAACATTTAGTTTTAATGATCCAATATGTGTTGTATTACATATTGATCAACCCTATATTGTACACCTACTTAGTCCGAAAACATAGTAATTCCCAATAATCCTCATATGCCAAGCATTGTATGGGCGTGAGAAAATTAATTATCAATTCAACCCCATACCGCGCCATGTAAAAACTAAGCTTCATCAAGAAATCAAATTTTCATAATTATAATGTCCCAAATTAATTTGTCAAAAATCCCGATTTCGCAAATAACCACATAACTGGTCACAAGGCATAAAATTATGTAGTGGTAATATAAAGACACGTTTCAATCCAAATTTCTCTATAAGTATTAGTCCGGTTTTAAGAGTTTCATAAAATCTATATTTTTGCAAATATTGACTAGACACAAGGCATATCACATATAAGCAACTAAAACAGACTAAAAATTGGATTGAAAATTGAGGAACAAACTCTTATAATGAAAGCAGTAAATCATATAATGCCTCGAGTTCTCAAAAGAGTCTTCCCCAATTGGAGAATCATAAGACTCTGCACAAGTTTTTTTGCAAAAGTGCCTAGATTGCCACATACATCATATAACATGATTGCGTGAGTCTTACAAGCGAGATAAAACAAGAATAGATTAACATAGCAACTCAATTAACATTTAATTTTTTAATCTATACTTCTTTTTATCATTTTATGTTTGTGTTGATTCTAGGATGTTTATTCATTATTTATGGCAATGATTGCATGTCGTTGCCATTAATATTCCAATAAAAACAATAAATAAAACATTTCATGCAGACCCTAAGTGTTTTTAAATCGATTAAAACATGATACTAAACAAGTTGACTCGTGATGCCACTGTTGGAATTTAACAATCAAGTTAACCAATTTAACTCTAACGAGTACGCAGCGGATAGATCTAGTCTAGTACAATAATTAACATACATATAAAACACAATAAGGAATGTAAAAGAGTAAATAGGAACATACCCTTGTAGACACCAGCAATAAATAGAAACCGAGAATAAGAAACGAGTGACTAAGTTGTCACCTCTACGAGTGCTCACACAAACACGTAAACAAGCACGCCCGGATGCTAGTCCAAACCTCACGTGTACCCAACAACAGTTGTAAACCAAATGCTTCTGAAAAACGATCACCTAAACCCACTCTTGGAATAGAAAACCGAAATTCAAAGAAACAATAAGGTTAAACCAAATTCGGTGTACCCTGGCTACAGATACAACCTAAAATAGAGATCCACAAACCCTAGCTCGAATCCGACAATTGTCATACCTTGACAATACGTAAACCAATGAATTATACCTTCTGGATCTTGTGTGGGATCGAATCACACAAAGGAAAATCCCTTATAGGGTAACCGAATTAAGACAGTAGGTAAAAGTAATGAACCGAAAATCAAATAAACCTTATTTAAGGTTTATATATGCGTGAGATCTTAATGAAGGAAAGAGGTGAATATTTAGTGTTTCTCAAAAGATAAGTTCGTCTCAAGAGCTGAATATGAGGTATAAAATATCTCACGTCTCACAATGATAAGGAAAAAAACATATTCATCGTGACAAGACTAAAAACTCCGTTAATGCTTAATTCCAATCACAACTCATTTAACTCTTATCTACCTTAATGAAACCTAGACACTTTCAAACCCCCTCTATAACCTCTAATAGTCGTATAAGGTGATAAGATCACTCGAGTGGGCTATGTCCTAGTCGATTTCTTGTCCAAATGGTTTACTTAGAAAGCATATCGTGAAGTAGCAAACGTGCTCTAAATGTTTTTTCGTGTGTGCCCCCAATAGGCTCACACACCTCTAGTCGCGTATTGCATATCCAACTACCATATAATCCAACAAATGTGTGGTGTTTTTTGCATGTTTAGCTTGAAATTGGTTTCTATTATTGTGTTTGTGACTTATACTTAGCTCCTACCTAAGCTTCCTTTGCTGAACTCTTTCATTCAATTGGTGTGCTTGCAGTAATCACATTACAAGTGTTTCATGGTCTTTCTTGAAAGTTACTAGATAATAGACAATACTCTGTATACTTTCGTAGATTAATATGTCAAGTTACATGTTGAAATTAAGATTCTTGATTTGGATTAAGCACTTATCTCAGCCGTCTTGGCTGCAACAAACATGTTTTCAACTTTCAAGTATGTTAATTGATAAAAACTTAACAACTTTGATGTTGTCGCCACCGGTAAGAAGAATACAATGTAACTTCAGTTGTGTTATGGTCATCTCACATAGCTGTGTAAAGGAAAGTAGGTAAGGGGAAACAACTATTAAAAGGAAGGATGGGGCATAAAATTAGAATAGATTTTTACTATTTGTAAAGTCTTTTGAAAGGGGTTTTTTTGCATTGCATTATAAGGTTTTTGAAATAACTTTTTAGAAAGACTTGACAAATTAAAAGTCTTTCATAAAAATCCTAGTGATTAAATGTGTCTTGCATTTAATGCATTAAATGCAAAAAGCTATCAAAACCTTTTTGCATTGAGAGATCTCCCTATATGAAATTTTAGCATTTAGACGTGCAGAGTGAACGTGCCGATTAAATGCGAACGTCTGCAATCAAAACGCACTAAGTGAATCGTAGTAGTTTGGAGGAAAAAACATATTGACAAAATGGTCAAAATTATTTTATTTTATGGATGGTCAATATAATACCAAATTATCTCTGTTAAGATGCCATTTATGATAATCTTAAATCCTAATTAACCACCCAAATAGTTCAAGAATAAGATATAATTATTTGCATGTGTATACTTGTTAATAAAACAATGAACTGGTCCCGTAAAGCCGACAAACCAAATACTTAGGCTGGACAAAAACAGCCTATAATCAAAACAACAATTAAAGCGACTGCTAATTGTATTGTAGACGAGGTTTGCAAACCCGCACTTCGCGGCGGGGTGTTTGCGTACTGTGTCATTTTATTTGTACCCGATGCATGTATTTTATTTGATTGACCACTTTTTTTAACGATGATTTTTGACATTTTGACCAACTAATTCACTGGATTTGACTGACCATTTGTCGTTATTGTTTATCGCTGGCCTAATTTATTATTCCTTCTAATGAATACCTTTTTTATATAAAATATTTTGTTATTTTTGCTAGTTGATAAATGGCCCAGCCCACTTAATACCTTTTAGTCCGGCCCATTACAACCCTTAAATCAAACAGCGCAACTCACTTTTTTAGTCCGGCCCCACCAAAGACCATTTAGTATAACAAATCAAATGTCTCAGCCCACTTTTTTAGTTCGGCTTTTTGGGTGGTTTAGTTTTTATATTACATTAAATAAATAAATATTATTTTCTAACCTTTTCGTTTACAAGTCCTAATTGTTTTTTTTCAACCTAATAATTTTTTCCATATATCGTCACGCGGCATATTTGGTTTTTCATGGGTAGCTCAGAACAAAGGAGATGATTAGCTAAGGATCTCTACGTGAAATTTTCATTACGAATATCTCAGATACGTGATTGCTAAGGAGTTTGATAAATTCACGCATGTAAACAATATGGTCATGTTGTGGATTCTTTTATTCCTTCTAAGAGGTCAAAAACTAGCAAGAGGTTTGGTTTTGTTCATTTCATCAACGTTTTTAATGAAGAGAGATTGGTGAATAATTTATGTATGGTATGGATTGATCGCTTTAAGCTTCATGCTATATCCGCTAGGTTCATAATATCACATGTGAATGGGAATCATGTCTCATGCGAAGAAGGATGTGATAACTAGAAAGCAACACAGAATGTATTCTAAGAAAGACTTAGGGATACCGGTGGGCAAACTCTGTATGTCACATGGTGAAAGGCAATACTCCGTCTGGTTTTAAGGAGAGTGACTCTTCGTCCAGCAATATCTTTGGATATGAAATGCTTGTGTTCTAAAGGATTGTCCTAACTCTTTTGTCGGTGAGGGTGAAGAATTGATCTTTTACAAATCAAATGACGATATTAACCAATGAAGGTTTTGTTGATATCACAATCCATTATATGGGGAAATTATGGGTTTTGTTGGAATTCACTTCAGTAAATTCCAAGAATTATTTCATGACAATGTGGGTGTCAGGTCTTGGTTTTCTAACCTGATTCAAGCTTCTACTAATTTTAATACTGAAGGAAGAATCGTTTGGGTGGAGATTGAAGGCATCCCTTTTAAATTGTGGTCGGGTAATACATTTAAGCTCATTGCGTCTAAATAGGGGGAATTACTAGATACTGACGATTAGGATGATAAATGTTTTCACTCGAAAATACTGTGCATTCACACGAGGCTTGATACGAACATTTTTTAGGCCTTTAAAATTATTTTTCGGGGTAACGTTTTTTGGATTCGTGCCAAAGAATTCCCTGGATGGGTACCTGATTTTTTGGAAGAGTATGATGATGAAGATCAGTCTGATGACGGGTCTAAGGACGGTGATCCTAAGACACATGATCTGGGCAGTTGCGGAGGAGATAGTTATGTGGAAGAGGTTCCGGATACATTGTTTGAGGAAAAAGGGCAAATCAATGACAAATTAGATGAGGAGTCTACGGGTCAGAAGATGAATCATTCGGTGGATCCCTTTGGTATTTATCCGCTGCTTAATAAGAAAAAGGATACGACTGAAACCAACAATAATTTGGAGCATAGCTTAAAGTACCCTCCAGGTTTTACTCCTAATGAGGATTCTGATGCGTTTCACATGAATGTGGAGGATGATAGAAATAATGATTGTGATTATTCGTAAGAGTGTAATGCGGAAGAGGAAAATAATTGTTCTAAGGGTAACTGTGTTAATACGGGCTCCAAGACAGATGTTGCAGAGTCGGTTTGTTCAGGGCATTTCAAAAAATCAGAGGCTCCATGTTCTAGTAGATCAATACTGAATTTGATGGAGGAATTAGTGAAAGTGGGGCAAACCATGGGATATAATATGGATGGGTGCATGAATAACATGACAGAGATAATTGAATCACAAGGAGCGACGGAGGTTTATCGATGAATTTTTTGTCTTTAAATATTCAAGGCATCGCCCAAAAGGCTAAAAAAGATTGGGTCAAGGAGTTTGAGTGTTAAATATAAGGTTAACTTTTTGGAGCTACAAGAAACTAAAATGGAGAACATGGAGATTTTTAGTGTGAAGATGTGTCGGGGTAACTTTGCATTCGATTATGTTCATAGTGACTCAGTAGGTAACTCGGGCGGTATCCTGTGTGTGGGGGATCTTAATTCCTTTTGAAAAATTAATGTTACTGTTTCGGATTATTTCATCTTGATTCGAGGTGTGTGGTTGAAAACTGGAAATGATCTTCTTATTGTTGCGGTTTACGCTCCTCATGATCTGAAAGACAAAAGAATGTTGTGGGATTATTTGGTTTACGAGATTACTAAGTGGCATGGTGAGGTGGTGATTATTGTGACAACCCAAGAATTTTCGTTTAATAAAATAGTCGTTTCTGTTTAGAAATTTGAATTTTTAAAAGTTTCGTTTAGCTTTACCGTTTAACCGGAAAGTTGTTTTGTTATTATCTGAAAATCGTCATCGGGGGCGAACCGGGACACCAAACGTTGTATTATTTTGGCAATAGCCACGTTTTTATGTTTTAAGGCAATGTTTAAAATTTCGTAATTTTTCGTGATGTCGTTACCCGATTCGTTGTTTACGTGATACGTGTTTTAATTTGTGCATGTGTATGTGCATGCAAGCCTTGGAAATAAATTCAAAATGAGCACTAGTTCCCTAAAATAGTTGAAACCATTTTGGTCCCCCTTTGGCTTTGATATAACCGGTCACACACACACTCTTAGCTTAGGATTCTATTTTATTTTTTTTTTGAAAATTGATACAAGTTAAACAAACCTCCTATAAAATGGCTTGTACAAGGTCCTTCTATGCTCTCATTCGCAGATCATTTCGGTCCCCCTTTCTCCCTTGTACTTGGCCGAACAAAGCAAGGCACCAAGTCTAGGTGCATCCCATCTCATGCCAATATATAACCACAAAATCTCATTATTTCTCATTCACTCTTAAACTATTTCTCTCACTAGAAAATACACACACTTTGTTCACTCTTTTTCCTTCTTTCTTGAGTTCGGACGCCAACAAACACCCATACAAATCCATGTTGTTTAATCTTTGATCAACCATTTGAAGGATATATTGTTTTCAGAGTGATTGTTTTTCATCCGGTATTTATAAACAACGTTTGGGTTGTTTTTGATTTCTAATCATCTTTCGTCGTGTTTCTTTGTAAGTCATCTCTACTTTTTCATAAATAAGTTGTACTTTTGCATTCGTATAAATAGAAAAACATAAAAAGTAGTTGTACTTTTGTGCATAAAAGTTCGTTGTGACTATTTTGATATATATATATATATTGTTATCACTACGGCTATATCGTTTATTTAAGATTTATCGTATATTAAGTTTAAATATTGTTGGCGAAGAGATTAAGTAGATGTTGGATTTGTTGTAAGCGTAAATTGAATGTCGAAGAGGTTTAGGTTTAGAACGGATTTATTGCGATATTTGAGGTGTTGTCAAAAATAGATCGGATATTCTTTTGAGTCAATAAAAGATGTACTTTTGTAAAACGGATGTTTTCACGTGTCGAGGTTGAAAAAAATGGAAAGTCGATATTTTTAGAAAGGTCATGCCGAAATTTTATAAACTTTATAAAAGCCTCAAAAATAAACTTTTATTATCAAACTTATGATAAAATGTAGAAAAACGTAAGTGTCGAGTTTAGGTCAACATTTTTAGTTATTGAGTCAACGTTGATGTGTCGGGACACTAAAAGACGAAATGCACTAAAAGACGAAATACATTAAGAGACGAAATACACTAAAAGAAAAAATACACTAAAAGACGAATTACACTAAAAGATGAAATACACTAAAAGACAAAATACACTAAAAGACGAAATGCACTAAAAGACGAAATGCACTAAAAGACAAAATGCACTAAAAGACGAAATATTTTTGAAGATGTTTCAAAACGTCAAGACTTGTCAAAACTTATAACTATCGAAAGTATGTTTTAAAAAGGGATACGCCGTGTCTACTCGTGCTCGGATGATCAGTTCTTGCGTTAAGCGTTATTCGTTGTACATCATTCTTAAACGACGACTATATGATAGGTTGTCGCTAGAACCGTGAGATTCATTTTCACTTGATTGATTCCTTTTGATCCACTACCCGTATAAGGTGAGTTCATAGCCCCACTCTTTTACTCGTTTTGAATAAATGTTTTATAACTTGGGGTGAGAAACATTGCTTGTTTTTAAAACTGGACACAAGTACTTTACGTGAGATTTTCCCTGTTTACGTGTTGCCTAAGTAGCTTTTAGACCACTACTGCCCGAACTATCATGAACTGTCAATCTCTTGACTGGAGGACCGGTCGAGGGAGCGCGAATGAATAAATAGATCTATTGGGACTAATTATCCCTATCCGGGTGAGTAGCGCTCACTACCCACGGGGCGCCCGATAAACGGATATATGTCATGTCGTACTGGTTAGGTTGTCTTTGGTCGGACACCTGGAAGGGCAAACAAATACTTATAGCAATGTACATGCTATCTTGCGTAATTAGCTTCAGTGTCATGAGCTTAGTGCAACGTAAATACTTTTTATGTGAAGTTGTATCTGTTATAACTGTCGCATACGTTTTGATATCTTGTGGTCCACTATAACAACGTTTGAACTAAACCTATGAATTCACTCAACTTTATGTTGACGTTTTAAGCATGTTTTTCTCAGGTGCTTAGCATGGATGCTGTTGATTGACTTATGTGAAGTCTAATTGCCTGTACCAGTTTTCCAGAGATTTGTCTATGTCTTTAAATACCGTTGTTGAACTTATTTAAGCTTCCGCATTTTAACTTTGAATCTTTTAAATTTAATCGATGTAAAACTTATTATTATTATTTTAAAACTTTGCAACGGTGTTTATTTTTCAAAACGTACCCTTAGAGGTCGTTCTTTATGCTTTGTACTTGAGATGCTCAATAAAGTCACGCCTCCGGACACGTATTCCGTCCAGGCCCCGTCTGGGGGTGTGACAGTTTGGTATCAAGAGCCAAGGTTATAGAGAACCAGGTAGTATAAACTAGGTCTGGACTATAACCAGTATGTGATCCTACGTGATTATGTGCCTTACGTGACCTTACATAGTACGTATACATAACTAAGTACTACGTAAATAATATATACGTATTAAATACTAAGTATATCTAATATTTCTAAGTATTTCTTATTTCATCCTATCATGACGTGCTCGATGACTCATTCATTCATTCATTTTGCATTCATCCAGTTACCCATTCACCCATTCATATTTTTGCATCATGCATGGTTGATATAAAGATGATTTATATGAACTTTGCTTGTGCAGGTTATGGCTATTTCAGTTATCTCGATTTCTTCGGATTCATCAGAGGATAGCGTGGGGACACCTGCTGGACGAGTGATCTTGTTCGGTACTATCCCTACTACTATTCCTGACACCACACCAGTGATTACTCCACCCGCTACTCAGACTGACACACCAGTGATACCCACAGAGACACCTATCATAGCACCTACTATACCACCATCCCCAGACTATACACCAGCTTCTCCTGATTACTCACCTGCATCTGATTCAGAGTCTGATCCATCTGAGGATCCATCATCAGACCATATACCACCATTACCAGCTATCTCACCATTTTTATCATCATTTCATTCATACGCCGATGATTCTTCAACAATGATATTACCTGATACAGACACCATCAACCTAACCCATGGAACACACTCCATTAGCTAAAGACTTAACTACCTTTCTACCAGAGTTCACCTGTGCTCAGGTGCACTTTACGTCGAGTCCATGTTCTTGAACCTTGTGTCAAGCCTATTTCCTCATGATCGACCGTACTGCACCACTTAAAGTTCCCGTACACATGATGACATGTGAGGAAGAGGGTATAGGAACCATTACCTTCTCATATCGTCTTGCTGTGAGACATTCAATTGATTACTCTTCTTTAGATTATTTTTCTTTTGGATGATCTTATCGATGGGATTCTTCCATCAATGTTCATCATCAAAGACTATTCTTTGTATTCTTTTCTGCGGATGCTTTAATTGTTATTCTGCGATGCAAGTCATTCATCTCTGATCATCTCATTAGCCCCACCATCATTGGGTATGGAGACCTAGTCATCATTTATGTTTCATTGTACCGATTATTCATCGTTCATAACTGGCTGCGTATTTCTGATAGAACCTATCCAAATTCTTCTTCTGCGAGCCCTTCTCGCAAGAGGAGTAGATCCCCTGCTGCATCTGTACCATTATCTTCACCTACCCTTGGAGCATTGTCTTATGCACGTGCTGACCTTTTACCATCACCTAAGAGGATTAATGGAGTCCTGAGACAGCTACGGATTTAGAGGGTTGTTCGGAGGATAGTTTTAAGCCATATGTACCAAGAGAGACAAGTATTAGGATTTGACTTTTGTGGATGTAGAGTTCTGAGCCATCTAGATTAGTAGGGACTAATTAGTGATAGATGTTATGTCATGAGAGCAATGGGATTAACGCGTGTTTTGCTTATGCAGATGCTCTTAGAGATATAGGGGTTGATGCTAGAGTTGTAGTTGAGGCTATTGATCGAGAGGAGATTGAGACGGGTGGTTCGTTGGTGGTATATATATAAAATACTAGGCAAATCCAAACTCTTTACCTTTGACCAAGGCAAAAAGTCAAGACCTACTTAGAAATAAAATATATAAGAAAATCAAATCAATGATAAAAAGATTCCGGAAGAGATATTCCCGGGTCGTATGTCCCAACGAGGCTGCAATTGAAATTTATCCTGGTTTGATGAGAAATTGAATGATGGAGAAACTGAATGATTATAACTAAAAATAAAAATAAAACTTTAATATAATCTACGGGAAAAACAAATCAAAGAAATGGGAGATCTAAAAAACTACGGGAAACAAAATTAGATAAGGACATCCTAAAATTAAATTTTATACAAAAAATACGGGGAACAGAAGTCAGTTATCAGTGAGATCTAATACAAGAATTAAGAAAAAAAATGCTAAATTAAAATAAAAATTAAAAATAAAATTCTAATTAACTTAATTTGAAAAAATAAAGAAAACTAGAACAAAAACGGAGTCCGTTTTGAAATTTAGAAACGAAAAGAAACGGTAAAATGAATGCAATGCACCCGGTAAACACGGGTCAAAAAGACTGAAATATAAGAAAAATAAATCCTACACTAAAATGTAATATTTTTCCTAGACACTAAATGACTAAAGAAAACTTTATAAAAAAGAAAAATATTTTTTTATAAAATTTTCTGATTTTTTTATGATTTATAAAGAATAATAACTAATTAAAACTAAGAAAATAGAAAAAGACAAAAAATAAAAGTTATAAAAATTCTGAAAAAATAAAATAAAATAAAGAAAAAGTTAACAATATCTAAAAAATATAAAAATGCCCAAATTTTACTGTTTTTACAAAAAGTACTTAAACTAAATAAATATGAAACCTAATTTAATTAATTAAATTAAATAAAACTAACTAAGGCTAACTGTGGTTATAACTAAAGGACTAACAGTGAAAGGACACAAGGACAAACGGGGTAACAGGCTAACTAACCACAGGGACTAACAATGTTAACTAGAAAAGACAAAATTACACAAATGGTCCCTGAGGTGGACCCCGACTGCAAGGTGGGTCCAAAGTGCTTATTAGCAAAAAGCCAAAGAAGCAAACTTGTTCAGGGGCTTAAGGGGAGCATTTTTCATAAAAGGCACATAAGCTGAATCTCAAAGAATAAGCCAAAAATGTGAGCTTTTGGGGCTGCAAAAGCTAAATAAGCTTTTTAGCTTATTTTTCTTTCTTTTTGGGGTTTAAGCCAACAAATAAGCTAGAAAACTATAGGGGACAGTTAATAAGGATAGGGGAGTCCTAAAATAAGCTAAGTTATCTAGAATAAGCCCTAAATAAGCTAGAAATGAAATAAGCTTATGAGACAGTTTTAGAAAGAAAACAGAAAAAGTGCTACTTTAAACCTAAGATAAACCATGCTAGAAAAGGAATTAAGCTGAGCTACTTTGGGGGCTTAAAGGACTACTTATAGGCTACACTAAAAAGCAAAAAGTCCTAAGAGTCTAATGCAAAATAAGCTAGATAAAGAGTGCTGAAATTGGTGCTCAGCACCAGGGGAAAAACAGGCAGTGAGCTAGGGGGCTTTTTGAGCTTATGAAAATAAGCTCAATTGTGCTTTTTAGCCACAACCAACCCCAAACAGATGAAAAAGGGTGGTTAATGAACTTATGTTCAAGATTTAAGCTAAGGAGGTTAAGAAAGAGCTGCTGATTTTTGGGCTTAAAGTTGAGGGTTTTCAAAAAAATGCAAAGCCAACATTTTGACTTATTTTGTCAAAGTAAAAGGTGACAGAAACAAAGGCTTGGTAAATGGCTAGAAGCAACTCAAATAAGCACAACAAAGTGTGCTTAAGCTATCTAAGCTGCCTAAGTGGTTTAGCTCCTTTTTCTTGGTAAATTTTGACAGAAAATAAAAAGGTTCTCACAAAACTGATTTTTTAACTAAAACTTGTAATTAATTTGGCCTAATAAAGCCCACACACTCAGCCAAAGGTGGCTGAGTGCTTGTGACCCATAACACACCCAAAACGACCCATTTTGGTCTTTTACCAAACACCCCTTTAAATAAGTAAAATTCCCTTTTCTTTGGTTTAATTCCAAATTTATTTAAAATAAGCTGATATTAGGACTGTGAACAAGAGGCTTGAGAAACTACATTAGAGGCGTTGGTCCTTCTAGATGTGCAATTAAATGTTCATATTCAAAAAGCTAACACAACTGTAGATTGGAATTTCTTGAACTATCCAAGTGGGTTTTGTTTCCATCCAAGATGCAATGGATTATGGTTTGTGTTTCGTGAACGAAGCCTTTAAACATCTATTAGCTTAATGGTTAAAAGCAAAGGCGTGGTTTGAAGGGAACGCTTGGATCTGTGACAATGGAGACCGTTTATCTCCATATCTTTTTTTTACTCTTGTATAGAAATTCTTACCTATTGTTGCATAGCCTGTAAGGTCCGAGAATTCAGATTAATGCCAATATCATCATCTTTGTTGTGAACAACAAAAAAAGTAATTCTTAATCTATGATTATTCTGATGACCTTTTCCTTATTTGCCCGTTGTCATCCTAGCTCGGCTGTCTGTCAAATATGTGTGCTATTGGAGGAGAATATAAGCCAGGTTTCGGGTCTTGTTCTAGCATTCCCGAATAGTACTGCTTACTTTATGTAAATGTCCCTAAATGCTATTTAAGCATCTACCATCCTTAAACTCTATGCCATTTTCTGAAGGTGTTTTGCCGTCAGTGTATTTGGTGTTTCCCTTCGTTATTTCTTCCAGACTTTTATTCCGAGATTGTAAAATTCTTGTTGAAAAGCTTGAAAGTAGGGTCAATGACTGGAGAAATAAGTTCTTATCGCTTGCTGGTCGCCTCTAATTAATTCGGTCTGTTTTGTCTTCCATGCATATATACTGGAGCTTAATTTGTGGGCTTCAAGTTCATGAGTGAGGAATATATGGTAAGTCGCTGATTTTACCTCCTTCATCGTATTGTTCATGGATATATAAAGAACAGCTAATGCGAGGTTATTCTTATGTGTCATGAGGGAGATGAAGATATGGAAAGGCCAAAGTTGCTTGGGATTCTATGTACATGCCATAAGCATGATGTGCATTGGGTAATCGTATAATAGAGGATTTTATAATTCATTAATTGCCTACTCATATTTATGGAGTATTTTCACTCATATGAGTACTCTATGGGTTAAATGTGGTTCATGCGTATAAAAGCTTAAAGTTCATAGTTATTTGGGATGTTCCTAGTAATAGGTGATGCCAGTTTGGATAGCGTAAGCTTCTCCAAATTATAATGCAACAATCAGGAACCATTATTATTTGGCATAAGATTAAACAATGGTAAAATCTACATGAAAACATCTACGAAAGCAAAAAAAACACACACAATATACACAAATAAAAAAACAATAACATCAATCTTATATTAGTATGTGATAAAGACCAGATTTGTGCCTCTTAAAGAATTGCTTTCTATCAAACCGGGATCTTTGTGAGATAGAGTTTTATCTCGTTAAAACTCAGTATAGCATACCTATTTCTGATGGTGTGAGAATGATAGGCCACTTGATTGGCAATCAGATTTCCGATTTTTCATGGCTCAAATACATGATCCCTGTAGATTACTTCGATGACGAGCATGGATGATGAGCTTCTAGGGTGGACGGGAGAATGGGATGGGAGTTATTGCGTACTAGAGTTCGTGGCTTATTTTGGGATAAACGATTTTGATCTAGGTCGGATATGGTTTATTGGTAATAATGGGTGGTATGGTCTCTCATGAATTCCCCCTCAATGCCATTCATATGTGGTTGGTTATTCAGCAGAAGTGAAGACACAATCAGGGGCTGCGCGAGATGGATAGTCGTCTGAGTAATCGACTAAACCTGGCTAAAAAAATGCCCCTTGAGTGATTTTGGTTTCCTGACTCTCTGATGATCACTCGTGTCTTGAGTGTTCTATTTCTTCGCAGGTGATGGGTCTAAGGTTCGAGTTCTTTGCGGCAATTGTGTACGTATCAATTCACCTCAACTTAGCGAGAGGTAGTGATGCGTATTTCTAATGATCCTTTATTAAGGGTAAAACAGACGTCAGTATTATCTCTATTATCGTTGTTGCTGCTACTATACCTACTACATTTGGTTGTAAAGGAATGGTAAGATAGTTCAAGAAGAAGCACATCGACCCCGGCCAGATTGTTGACGTTAATTTCTCGTACGGTGAGATTGAAGTTGGTTAATTCAAGTGTCCATAAGAAGTCTAACCAAGTTTATGTGCTGCTTGACCAATGAAGATCCAAGCTATTTGTAAATTTCCATGATTGGAAGTACCTAGGTGAGGGTTGTACTCTTTTGCCTTGTCCAAGGTTTTTCCCTCTGTGTTTTCTTTGGAAAAGGTTTTTAAGGAGGCAAGGAAATTGAGCAGACTGGGTTGTTGTTACTACTTGGATCTCGATGCTCCTATCGGTGTGCTGTTGGCCTTGCTGAGATGCTCCGCTTGATTATAATTTTCTCATCTGTGTTATATGTCTAGTTTAGTATATGTATTTTACTAGGGCCCTTATGTGTTTATGGCATGGTCTTAGAACACTTGGTAACCAAGGCTTTGTGCAGCTGAGTTAATGTGTATCATTCTTCTGCCACATCCATTTGTACTTAACTGTTTATTTTGGTTAATATATTTTCTGGGGAAACCCTTTACCAAAAAAAGATATTGACACTAAACCTAATTCTCGTTAATAGAAGACGGGGGGGGAGCTGCTGTGCGAGTACAAAATGACTCAACAACAATGAATCTAGAAATACTAACTTTCGATCCATGGTTGCTGATAAGGTCTTTGACGGTGTTAATATTTCTATTCCTCGCAAGGTGTCGAAGAAGGTAAGTCCTCAGTAATTGAAATAGAAGTGTTGCATTGTCCTGATTATATATTGAAAAACGAATGGCATTCCCTTCGTAGAATGCTATGATAACAAATCAATAGGCCAAAGTATGGATTAAAACGAATAGTGATGAATGCTAAGGGATTCTTTTTCTTCAAATTTGACTCTTGGACTGGTTTAGATGCTGTTTTGGAAGGAGGTCCTTGGATGATCCACAACTCTTCGATTATCCTTAAGAAATGGTCCATGAACACTAGTTTACAAAAGAAGAGATTGACTCGTATCCCGATATGGTAAAGCCAGACAGAGTGCGATGAGAGCCGAGCGAGAGCGCCGTGAGTGAATGAATATGGAATTATCTGAAGTGCAATATATCTTGAAAGCCAATTATGCTTGATTACAATAACACGAGTTCAATGTGTATAAGGAGTCTGTGGGGAAGGAGTACTTTGCTCAATGTTTAATTTAGTCATTCAGTGTGCTAAATTTTTGGACTATATTACTATAGGTATACCTGATCTTGATGGTCCAGGTTATACAAAGGTGACTATCCGAGTTGAATATGAATGGAAGCCGCCTAGATGTCTCACTTGCAATATCTTTGGACTACGGTGAGACTTGCCTTAAAAAAAGTGGCGACTGATCCATGTTGTGATGAATAATCTTAGAAATTCTCTTCCTAATGATATGATGTTTCCCAGATAAGTTGTAAACAGAAGCGTAATCACAAAGGAAAGTTCAGCTGGTAACAAACTTCCACACACACACACCGGTAAGTAAAGGGTTTTCAGTTGAGAAAAATTTTGTATTTAAACCTAAGGCTCTAATGTTGGTTAAGGGTGATAATGTGTACCCGTGATGAGCCCAACTCTAAGGTTTTTCCCGTCTAAAACTAATAATAAAGGTGAATCGTTAATTCACTAAGTGATACCAATTAGGCACAAGATAACGGTAAGAAAGAAGATATCTAATATAGCTCTTCCAAATCCCGTTTGCTGCTTTGGGAGTGGATGACGACGAGGAGGAAGATGTTGAAAACATTTGGGATGAATCTGAAAATTTTAATCTATTAAAAAAAACCGGGGCACAGCACATCCTGGCTCATAAACGTCTTCAGATGTTTAGTGTCTCGTTCTTGGAGAAAAATAATGATGTTTGGGAACCAACCCCCAAGCAAAAAGAATGTTTCACAGGTGGTATGATAATAAAATGCCTGTTTGTGCTATACTCGGAGTTCTTTATGTTGATGTGTTGCTGTTTAGATCATTTGTACAAAAAAGTATGTATAGGTGAAATGAACCTCTAATGGAGTCTTTTTTTTTTATGGTTTTCTAAATCTCTCGGATCATCCTTGGATGAAAGGATGACCTTGTTGATGTCATGATTATGGCTCAAACTAATCAGGTCATGCATGTGCAGGTGAACACGCGTGCTGATCATAAAACTTTGTTTTGTTCATTTGTATATGCTGATAACTATTATATTGATCGTCGTGTGCTTTGGAGTAACTTGGTTGGGCATGTGGGATTAATGAAGAATAGACCATGGATTCTTTTGGGTGATTTTAACGCAGCTCTTAATCTTGAAGATCACTCGACTGGTGCTTATGAGCCGAATGCTGCTATGCGTGAATTTAAAGAGTGTGTTCAAGCTATGGAGGTCGCTGATGTCATTAGTACCGGTCTTCATCTTACTTGGAATAAAAAACCGAAGGGTTCTCATGGCATTCTTAAGAAGATTGATAGGATTATGGGTAATCTTTAGTTTAACGAAGATTTTCCTGGGTCTTTTGCTATTTTCCAGCCATACCGTATCTCGGAATATTCGCCTTGTGTTCTTCGTATCCCAACGGTAACTAAACCTAAACCGAAGCCGTTTAAATTTTCAAATTTTCTGGTGTATAAGGAGGGTTTTCATGAAATTGTAGAAACGGGATGGAATGTTAATTTAGAGGGATGTGCCATGTTTCGTGTTGTGAAGAGGTTAAAGGGGCTGAAATCTCCTTTCCGTAAATTACTTCATAATCATGGAAATCTACATAAGCAGGTTAATAAGATTCGGATTGAGCTTGATGAAGCTCAAAAAGCTATTGATAGGGATCCTTTTTCTTCTTTACTTCCTAAAGAGCATGCACACTACTTACTAGCTTTTAAAGAAGCACAGTTGGATGAGGAACGTTTCTTGAAACAAAAAGCTAAGATTAAATGGCTTAAGGCGGGTGACTCTAATACAGCTTATTTCCATAAGATTGTAAAGAGTAAATGCGACAGAATCAGGATTGAAATGGTTAGTGATGCTTCTAATAATCTTTATGAAGGTAATCAGGTTCCTGGTGCCTTTGTTAATCACTATAATCAGTTCCTTGGAGCCAAAGGTGTTACTATTCCTTTAGATAACCATGATTTGTTTACACGTGTTCTTGATGATGCCAAGGCTGATTTTATGGTTCGTGATGTCTCTAATGATGAGGTCAAGAGTGTCATTTTTTCTATGGGGGATGATAAGGCTCCCGGACCTAACGGTTTTACTGTTGCTTTTTTTAAGAAAGCATAGGATGTGGTAAGTGGCGATATCACTTGTGCTGTTCGGGACTTTTTCTCTAATGGTAAGCTTCTTAAAGAGCTTAATCACACTATTATTTCCCTTATTCCCAAGGTTACTACCCCGGCTCGCATCAATGATTACTGACCTATTTCTTGCTGTAATGTCTTATATAAGTGTATTAGCAAGATAATTGCTAATATGGTTAAAGAGGGTTTGGGTGATATTGTTAGCATCAACCAATCTGCCTTTGTTCCTGGTCGTAGGATTTCTGATAATATCTTGCTTATGCAAGAGCTTATGAGAAATTATCATAGGAGACATGGTCCTCCTAGGTGTGCTTTCAAAGTTGATATTCAAAAGGCCTATGATACAGTGGATTGGAGTTTTCTTGAGACTATTGTTGTAGGTTTTGGTTTTCACCCTAAGATGGTCTAATGGATTATTGTTTGTGTTTCTAGGGCCTCTTACTTTATATGTGTTAATGGTAACTTACATGGTTGGTTTAAAGGTAAGCGAGGTTTACGGTAGGGTGATCCTCTATCTCCATATCTATTCACTTTAGTTATGGAAACTCTTACTCTAATATTGCAGCGTAGGGTGCGTGATTCGGATGTGTTCCAGTATCATCATCTATGTGAACAATAAAGGATTATTAACTTGTGTTTTGCTGATGACCTTTTCTTATTTTCCCGTGGTACTCCTAGTTCGGTTGCTGTTATTTTGGATGCTTTGGAGGAATTTAAACAGGTTTCAGGTCTTGTTCCTAGCATTTCTAAGAGCACGACGTTCTTTTGTAATGTCCCCAATGCTATTAAAGCATCTATTTTAAATACTATGCCTTTTGCTGAAGGGGTTTTGCTTGTAAGGTATTTGGGTGTGCCTCTTATTTCTTCTAGACTCTTATACCGTGATTGCAAAATCCTTGTCGAAAAGCTTGAAAGTAGATTCAATGATTGGAGGAATAAGTTCTTATCCCTTGCTGGCCGTTTCCAATTAATTCGGTCAGTTTTGTCATCCATGCATATTTATTGGGCTTCTGTTTTTATTCTCCCTAATCGTATTGTGCATGTTTTGGAACAACTTATGCGTAGTTTTTTATGGTGCCAAGGGGAAATGAAGAAAGGGAAAGCCAAAGTTGCTTAGGATTTTATTTGCATGCCTAAGCATAAGGGTGGCCTGGGTATTCAAAGAATTGATGATTTTAATGTTGCTTTAATGGCTACCCATATTTGGAGTATTTTGACCCATAGAGAGTCTTTATGGTTAAATGGGTTTTTTTTTTGTAAAAGGGATCACACCCTGGTAAAATATATTAATCACCAAAAAATTCAATGAAGAACAATGGAATGTGGCTGAGATACCACATTAACCTCAAGCTAAGTTTGAACAACTAAAATCCGAGTGACATGCCACACGGAATTAACATAACTATTACACCAACTAGAACGCCAATAGGGAAAAACCACCTAAACGTACACATACAAAATACTCTAATCATCATAAAGACTAAAAAATAGAATCGGAAATCTTCCATCTATGCAAAATCTCCAAAGCACTTCTAGACTTCTTGAATTGACACGACATAAGTTTGAGACGCACCGAATTCAGAATGTTATCACACACTTGGCTAACAGAGAGCTTGGACTCTTTGAAAAGACGACCATTACGCTCCTGCCAAATGAAATAAGCAGCCGCAGCCACAACAAGCTTAGCAACAATACTCTTAGACGTCCTTCTCTTCGCGAA
>BQNB010084231.1:0-28814 GCA_026074375.1 Tanacetum coccineum
ACACCCAATCCTCAATAATTGGGGCATCTGGTGTTTTCTTAATCTCTTTAGGGGATGTTTCACTTACATACTTATCAACCTTGACACCATAGCCTTTAAATTCAGGCTCTTTAAACTTCTCAATGCCAGAGTGAGACAAATCAATAATAGGAGGTGCAAATAAACCTGTAGGTGGAGGCAAACAACATTGTACCCCAAACCCTTTTTATTGTTATCTACTAGTTGACTTCCTATCACTTTATCTAAACTCTTAGTGGCATTATCATAGTTGTTAATTTTAAGCAGATTATCCTCTTTTTCTTTCTTAAGTTTCTCTATATAAGACTTAAGAGCAATAATCTCTGCTTCATTGAATGAGGCATCACTTTTTAATACAGCTATTTGATCAGTAAAGATGACCTCATTGTTCTTGTAGAAGACAAGTCTCTCTTCTAGAGACACTAACCCTCTTTTATAATTTGCTAGATTAAACTCAGATTTATTATACTCTACTCATAAGTCCTCAAGCTGAGTTTTAAGGGTTTCATACATTTTTATACAGGTTTTAGAACAAGTTGATACCTCAGAATCTGATCTTGAAGAACTTGAAGATGTATAAGCCATAAGTGCAAAATTGGTAGGTCCTTCTTTAGCCTGGTCACTCAGATCTTGTGTGTAGAATGGTTCTTCTTATTCAAAGCTTCTCAACCTGCTCTGATACCACTTGTAGGTTCCAATTGAATAGATCTTTAACTCCTTAGTTAGATATAAGGTTTAGTATCCTTGGATAAATCCAAAGGTACTAAGTGTGAAGCTTTGTGTATATGATATAAACTATGCGGAATCTAGTTTATACCACTAAGAAGAATACCAATGAAACAGTAATAATGATGTAGTAGGAAGAACAATATAACCAACAAGCTTCAATATTATTAATGATAATAATACGAGTACTCTATCTTAGTACTAGGGTTTACAACCTTGAAGCTATGAATCTAAGAGATGTGTATGAGAAGTATTGTGATTGTCTATCTTTCTCTATGACTTATGATCTCCTTTTATAGACACAAGGAGTCATAGTCAAACTACAATTACTAACTTACCATACTAAAAGATATACAAGATCTTTTCTATCAATCAATAATCTTTTCCTAAAATAACTCATACTTATCTCTTCACACAGCTGTAGTCTCTTCAACAGCTTTGACTTGAATCACTCTTATCTTTGCAGCAGCTTTAACTCTTCAGCAGCATTAATCTTCCATCAGCAGCACTAACTTATACACTAGCAGTACTAAGTTCTTCAACAGCCTTAAGTTAGTACTGACAGTACTAACTTACTCTAGCAGTACTAACTGACTAGTTTAGTACTGACAGTTGTAATCTTGAGCAGTACTAACTATTTTCTTCTAACAGTACTAACTGTTGACTTGGCAATACTAACTCTTAGCTTAGCAGTACTAACTCTGAAGTGTTTAATTCCCAACAGAGAATAATCCTAGAATTACTCAAGAAAGAGAAGTTGTATGCCAAGTTCTCTAAGTGTGATTTCTAGATTCATATCATGCAATTTCTTGGACACTTAATTGATAGTCAAGGACTTCATGTTGACCCCGCCTAGATTGAAGCAGTTAAGAATTAGACATCTCCTACTACACCCACAGAAATACGTCAATTCTTAGGACTTGCCGACTACTACCGGAGATTCATCGAAGGTTTTTCGAAGATTGCAAAGTCTTTGACTGAATTAACCCAGAAAAACAAAAAGTATATCTGGGGAAAAATATCAAGAGTCGACTTTCCAATTACTAAAACAGAAGCTTTATGAAGCTCTAATCTTAGCATTACCAGAAGGAAACGACGATTTTGTTGTTTACTGTGATGCATCCCATCAAGGTCTGGGAGCAGTGTTAATGCAAAGAGAGAAAGTTATTGCATATGCATCCCGATAACTCAAACCTAATGAAGAAAACTATACCACTCTTGATCTCGAATTAGGAGCAGTTGTGTTCGCTCTTAAAATTTGGAGACACTACCTATACGGTACAAAGTGTACTGTGTTCACTGATCATAAAAGTCTTCAGCATATCCTTGATCAAAAAGAGTTTAAGATGAGACAACGCCGTTGGTTAGAATTACTTGTAGATTATGATTATGAAATTCGCTACCATCCTAGAAAGGCAAATGTTGTAGCAGATGCCTTAAGCCGGAAGGAACGAATCAAACCACTCCGAGTTAGATCATTAGTTATGACCATTCATCCAAACTTACCCTCACAAATTCTTAAAGCTCAAACCGAAGCACTCAAAGAAGAAAACATCAAGGCTGAAAACTTACGAGGAATGGATAAAGCATTTGAAATACGTCCTGATGGAACTCGTTGTATTAAGAACCGAAGCTGGTTACCACTCTTTGGTAATCTGAGAGACTTGATCATGCATGAGTCCCATAAATCAAAATATTCCATTCACCCGGGTTCTGACAAGATGTATCAGGATCTTAAGAAACTCTATTGGTGGCCTAACATGAAGGCAATCATCGCTGAATATGTTGGCAAATGTTTAACATGTTCTAGAGTTAAGGCAGAATGTCAGAAGCCATCCGGCTTACTGGTACAACCGGAGATTCCTATGTGGAAATGGGAGAGAATCACAATGGATTTCATCACAAAACTGCCCAAAACATCAAACGGACATGACACAATCTGGGTCATTGTCGATCACCTTACCAAATCCGCACACTTTATCCTTACCCGAGAGACAGATAGCATGGAAACCCTTACAAGGTTATACATCAAAGAAATAGTCTCCCGACACGGAGTACCAATATCTATCATTTCGGATCGTGACAGTCATTTCACATCCAGATTCTGGCAATCATTACAAAGTGCTTTGGGTACTCAATTAGACATGAGTACGGCATATCATCCTGAAACTGATGGACAAAGTGAAAGGACCATTCAAACACTCAAAGACATGCTTCGAGCCTGTGTTATAGATTTTGGAAAAGGATGGGAAAGACACTTACCATTGGTAGAATTCTCATACAATAACAGTTACCATGCCAGTATCAAGGCAACACCATTTGAGGCACTTTATGGTCGAAAGTGCAGATCACCTGTTTGCTGGGCCGAAGTTGGAGATGTTCAACTTACAGGACCAGAAATAATCCATGAAACCACTAAAAAGATAGTGCAAATTCGACAACGCTTGCAAGCTGCAAGAGACCGGCAGAGAAGTTATGCCAATATAAGATGAAAGCCTTTAGAATTTCAAGTTGGAGATCGTGTTATGTTGAAAGTATCACCTCATAAAGGTGTCATTCATTTTGGAAAGCGAGGAAAGCTTAATCCCCGGTACATTGGACCATTGAAAATCCTTGAATGGATTGGACGAAAAACAAAAGGACAAAATCGACATTGCAAGAATTCTACAGGCTGGTGAGAATTATTAAGATGTATACTTTGTCAATGAGTTAAAATTCAATCTTTTTAGTGTCTCACAGATGTGTGACAAAAAGAACTATGTCCTTTTTACTGACACTGAATGTCTTGTCTTATCTCCTAATTTTAAGTTGCCTGATGAAAATTAGATACTTCTTAAAATTCCTAGAAAGGACAATATGTACAGTTTTGATATGAAGAACATTGTTCCTAAAGAGAGTTTGACTTGTCTTGTTGCAAAGGCTACATTAGATGAATCAATGCTCTGGCACAGAAGACTTGGTCATATTAATTTTAAAAACATAAATAAGCTTATCAAGGATAATCTAGTAAGATTAAGGCTTGTAGTAGTCATGTATCTTAGGTGATAATGATGAAAAACCTTATATTAATAACAATGATTCAACGTTTGAATATTCCGCCTTTGTTATTAATTCATCCTAGATAAAGGTCTAAAAAACCTGAGCTTAAACGATCTTTAGGTTTTCACAATTGGTTCAAAGCCTCGTGGCTCTCGATCTAGGATCCAACAAGGTTTATTAAGAAACCCTAATTCGGTAAAAAGAAGCATTGTTTTTCTTGGTTCGTTTGTTTATGGTTCTTAAACGATTTCCAGCCTCCCTTCTTATAAATTATTAAGCAACAAATCTTTATCAAACGCCTCTCTATCGCTTTGTTCTTGATCTGATCTTTCAAATTAATTCAAGAGATATGCAATCGTTTCATAAGGATTTGATTTTCTAAGGTTGGATGGCTGTGCTATTATTCGGATCTCCACAAATCACCTCTCAACAAATCGTAATTAAACCAAGATCAAGGAAACTCTAATTATTAGGGTTTTTGGCTATAT
Organism: Tanacetum coccineum; assembly: GCA_026074375.1. NCBI lineage: Eukaryota > Viridiplantae > Streptophyta > Magnoliopsida > Asterales > Asteraceae > Tanacetum > Tanacetum coccineum. The sequence goes on from BQNB010084231.1 coordinate 4,272, forward strand.
GATTTTTTTTGTTTTTGATCTTTAAGGTTTAGGGTTTGGATTCGCATTGTGTATTTGAACATGGATCTCTATTGATGATGGGATTCATGACATGCTCGACTGTGTATCTTTATAGATCAGGATGTTGTAGTTATGTGACCTGGTTTACATTGTTAAAACCATCTTAGGGTTTTGTTGGTTTAAATATATGTAAGGCTTCTGTTTATATGAGGAATGTAAACTACAACAATGATAGAGAGGGGAATGAAGAATATATTGTATGAGGAAAAGGTTGTCACTGCCTCATGGAGTCATTAGTATTGGTCGTGTGAATGATGGTTGACTGGTGGATGTGTTTGCCTGGTAGTATACGTGATTATGTTTTTGTTCACGTGAGGATGAGTTGGGCTTTAATACAACATGGGCTTAAATGAATTTGTATTGCTTTGTGATGTTAATACTGTTATTGTTGATAAATGTTGTTTGAAGACATTAGTACTGCTTGGGCGTATAAGTTAAAACTGTTCGTGCTCAAGATTATTAATTCTATTTCGGAGAACATTAATGCTGCCTAGTATTGGATGTTATTACTACTGTTTGGCAAAATGAAGTTTGTGCTGCCTAAAGAAGATTAATACTCTTCGAAGTATTAGTGCTGCTAACATTCGAACAAGGTGAGTGTTGTTCGAGTATAGGATGTTTATGATGCTAAGGGTTCAAGCTATAATTAATATTGTTCGATTACTACTGCTTGGGCTTGTATCTTAATGCTGATCGAAGGTGTTTGTACTGCTTGTTTTGTCCAATAAACTGCTTCAACTGCTAGTGTCATCCGATATCAGACAATGAATGATTTTTATTCTCGGGTGACAAATTGATCTCGGACAGAAGGGAAGACACACACAAGGAAGGATGTTGGACAGAACTAAGAAAACCAAGTTCGTTTGTTTTGGATTTTTGGTTTTTGATTTTGAAACATATTGGTTCCAACACACACACACAGGTTTGATTGATAGTTTGTTCAGATGGTTCTTGGACAAACATATTGGATTTTTGTTTTACATATTCTCAACAGGTTTATAAAGGCTCGTTATTATTTGCTATAATTGGTTACGAAGAAGATTGTTTATCACTTATTTAAAGATGAAGTGGAATTATTTGAGTTTGTGTTCTTATCATATCTCAAATGGCTTACAACATTTGGAGGTAACTTGTTCGTGCTTAGAAACGATGTGACGAAGAATTGACAAATCTAGCAAAGATGTGTGATCTAACTTATGGTGCTCAATGCTCACATTTGCTATCACTTTGGTTATGTGTCTCATAGAAGATGAGGATTATTGTCAAGAGATTGCGGTCTCCTTATACATCAGATTTGGGTATACGTTCGAAGTCACGTGGATAGTACAAGATATAAGACACAAGTTTGGGTTGTTCTACTTCTTCATCAAGTTCGTTATACTTAGTTTTCTTCATCAGTAATCATTACATAGAGCCTACAGAATTAAAGATTCAAGAAATGGTTAACATATGGGTTTCAGAGGAAGCTTAATGTTAAAATGTTTAACCATTTATATGCTACATTGAGGTGAAGGTTTTTACTACTACTAGCCTTTGTTACTACTGCTAGTGTAAGTTTCTACTGCTCAAGTTCATTTTTCTTAAGGTGTGTTGTTAGCCTCAAAATATTGAGTCGAACAATGGAAGTTCGATCATTATATTAGGTCTCGGTCACTTAATTAATTAAACGTTGTAGTAGGCTAGAAGGGTAAACGGGCTCGTAAATGTAAGCTAATATTGTATGTGTATCGGGCTAAAGCCCAAGTCAATCCCGAGCCCGGCCCAAGTAAAAGCCCACATGACCCATGTAGTTGTGTAGGGTATATATACCATTTTCCTCTATGGAAAATATTGTTGATTCTCATTTGTTCATTTCTCATTTGTAAGAATTCAACCAACTCTTTTTCTCTCTACTTTCTCTCTAACTTCTCTCTAAATTTCTTCCATATATTCTCTCATCTTATTTTCTTGTTTCAATAATGAAGTGAAAGTGATATTGGGTTCCGACATTTGGTATCATTCGCCACGGGTGGGTTTAGTTTTTGTTAGTTTTCGTTGTTGATTCGTGTTTGTAATTTTATTTGTGGTTTCGTTTTTTTTAGTCTCCTATTTGATGATGACAAAAAGGGGAAGAAGATTTGATGATTTGCAACTTATAGATCCTTGGTAGCTTAAGGGGAAGTTTTCATTCGTATATTAACTTCAGGGGAAGTTCGTGCTTATTTGGTTTTGTCATTATCAACTAGGGGAAGATTGTTGGGAATTATATTTGAGTTGATAAGACAAAACAAGAATGAAACAAAAGGACTAAAATCGTCATTCAAGAATTCTACAAGCTGGTGGAGAATTATTGAAGATTTAGTCAAAGATATCAAAAGATCTCCTTATGAAGAAAGAAGATAACAGAAGATCAAGTTAAATGTTTAAAAGATTTATGTTTATCTCTTTGTAAAACCTATTATCTCTAGTATATAAAGAGATACAGGTTATAGGTTTTAGGCATCCAGAAAAGTGTCAAAGATGTAAACACTAAAAAGTGTGTGTGTGTTCTAGGCGTGAGTTCTCTAATGTAGACGCCTAGGGTTTGTTTGTTTTAGCCTCAAGAATCTATGATTCCTGTTATTAGTTAGAGTAACCGTTCTAGAATTGATCATCTAGAATTGGGGCTATGAAGAACGTTTGGTTATTAATGAAGAACACCTTGTTGAATATCTTTGTTCTTATTCCGCTTTGTTTTTATAACTTATGAACATTGATATTATCCTAGATAAAGGTCTAAACAACCTGAGCTTAAACGATCTTTAGGTTTTCACAGAAAACGAGGAAAGCTTAACCCCCGGTACATTGGACCATTCAAAATCCTTAAACGGATTGGCCCAGTGGCATATAAACTAGAGCTTCCTGAAGAGCTTAGTAATGTCCATAGTACTTTCCATATTTCTAATCTAAAGAAATGCTTATCTGACGAATCCCTTGTCATTCCAATGAAAGAGCTTCGGCTTGATGACAAACTCAACTTTATAGAAGAACCAGTGGAGATTATGGATCGAGAAGTCAAGCAACTGAAACAAAGTCGTATTCCTATAATCAAAGTAAGATGGAACTCTAAAAGAGGACTAGAATTTACGTGGGAACACGAAGATCAAATTCGTGCCAAATATCCACATCTGTTTTCAAACACCACTCCGGCATCCAACTAAATCTCGGGACGAGATTTCTTTTAAGGGAGGGAGACTATAACAACCCGCAATTTTCATCAATGTAAATATCCATCTATTAAATTAGATGCACTGTAATATCCATCTATTATATATATACCACCTTTTACAGGGAATTTTTTTGCTTTATCTCATTATGCAACGTAACTTGCATCTTTAAAGTAAACGAGCTCACGCAACCTCTACCAATGCCATCTCTATTTATGTTTACATCATGTAAACATTCTAATAAGTCAAGTCTATATCTTAATATCATTTTTACCAAGTACATTATCCATTTAACGTACTTTTCAAAACGTATTATCAAAACAAGCATTAAACGTTAATGTTTATATCAAAACCTTAATTATATGTAATGTATACATATAAAATGAATGTATAAGCCTTTAAAGCATGTGTACAAGTATCATAGCACAACATTTGAATATATTTTCCCTCCTGAATCAAGTTATAACTTTCTAAAGCTCATATGTACTAGTCAATAAATATCAGAAAGTCTACTAGGTCATTTTACCTCCTAAATCACTTTGGTTTCTTACCACCACTTTAACACAAGGTACAAGTACTTAATGCATGACTTTTAAACCTTAAAACTAAACCCTAATTCATCCTAAACCCTAATCTAAAACCCTGAACCCTAAAAACAAAACCCTAAACCCTAATTTCACTTTCAACCAAAAACTAAACCCTAAACCTTAATCCTAAGCTCTAATCTTAATCCTAACACTAATCCTAAACCTTAATCTATCCTAAACCCTAACCCTAACTCAATATAAAAGTCCAAAACCCTAAACCAACCCGATACCCATTTTCACCTATTTTTACCCATTTTTAAACCAAGCACCCATCCAAGCACCTCCATGACATCACCCTTATGTCACCAAGCAGCTTACAAGCACCTCTACCTCCTCCCTTGGCCACCAAGTTGGCCAAGTCACCTCCTTGTCACCCCCTTTACAACCGAACCCACAAACACCTCCAAAACCTTCCACCTTGCTTAGCTACTCTTCTAGCCTTCAATACTCATCATGCTAGCTTCCATGATTCAGCTAAGATAGCTAGGACACTAAGCAAACTAGAAAACTTGGGCACAAAGGCTTCTTGAGCCCTATATAAGCCGAACTCCACACCCCTTTCAAATCACACATCAAAAACTCATATACTCATCAATGGAGTTCTAACTCAGATCAAGGAAGGTCAAGAGAAGTCCCTAAGCTCAGAATAGAAGCCAAGAAGCAAGAAAAACGAAGTCTTGAAGCCATTTCTAGGCGTACGAACCCGAAAACCCCATTTCGACCCATTTTAGCTCAAGTAAGCCTAAGATCTTGTTCCATAAGCTTATATTATGTATTAAAATGTTCATAATACTCTTAAGATCATATATAAACTCTTGTTTGAAGCTTTGAATCCTCAAACCCATGTGTTTTTTTATTAAAACCCTAAAAACGACTCGTTTTGATTTTCTAGCTAACGAATCCTTTTTCTAAACTTTTGTTACGTTAGAACATCTTATTTTAGCTTATTCTAATAAGCTATAACCTGCAAATATCATTTGGAATCTTAAAATAAGCTTGCATGGCTTTTTGGACTTGTTTTGTAAATATTTCCATGCATAGGGGTATATATCGTAACTTTCTGAAATTTATAACTAAAGGGGCTGAAAATGTCATTATTCTAAAGTTATAACTATAAGGACCTATTTTGCCAAGTTTCAAAGTTAAAGGTTTAAATTATATATACTTTATATATAAAGGACTAAAGTTGTAAAAGTTTATAAACCAAGGGTATATATTGCCAATTTTGCAAACTTAAAAATATAAAATATAATATTTTTATATAAATTATAAAAATATATATTAATATTATAAAACTCGATTTTATTAAAACCCGACACATTTATCGTTATTAATCATAAATCGACGCATTATTTCGTTATATATTTAACATAATTTATCATCAACTAACTTTTGAAGAAACTTAAAATCTTATCGTATCACGTTACTAGGGAATTTCATATGAAGGGTTTCATTTGAGTTTTCGTTTTGACGAGTTTGCTGGGTTTACGATTTAAAGTGCCCTGGCTCCTCAAACGATACTACATGGCCTCTGGATTATGATAGCCCGAACAGCGATACAATATTTCCATAATTTAATAAATCAAAGATATACGTTAAACTTTATGAAGTTTTGAAACATAAACTATCACACTAAGACTTGACATATCACCCCAGGTTGCGTGACGAAGCCGTTACTTTCACTTGATATACTTTTGCCATCAATCAGATTTCCCTATACTGTTAAGGTGAGTTCATAGCCTCACTTTTAAATCTTCTATTTCATAAACCCGTGAGGGGGATACATGCTATAAACCATGAATACAAGTGTTTTCTAAATGTATGTTATCCTGATATATTATTGCATCTGTTGTCTAAGTCCCTTTATGCCAAAAGACCCCCACCATCATAGACCATTAATCACTTACGAGTGAACGCGAATATTGTGAATAGGCCTATTGGGATTGACGAATCCCGTTTGTGTTAGCCGGATAGGTAACCAAACGCACTATATTTGAAACTTATAGGTATATGACAATTACCTACACGGGGGCCATTATCTTTATATATATCATTATTGATATATACACTAGTCAGTTTGAGTGCCATGAGCTTAGACGCAATAATACTGTTTTTCATAATAATTGTACTCATTGCAATTATTACACTTATGGGTGTATAACAACGTAACCCACTATTGAACTTGTATTCACACTATTTATTATAAACCTATGAATTTCACTCAACCATTGTGTTGACCTTTTTAGCATGTTTATCTCAGGTAACTGAACATCTTATGGCACGGAGTGGCACGGACTTGAAGATGGCTAAACTGTTATCATTCAAACTTTATGTTTTCATGTAGATTTTGGGACCTCTGTTTGTAAAAACTCTGATGAAATAATGAATGATAACTTATCTTTTAAAAACGTCTCTTTCGAGTCGTTTTCTATGATTATGACTGTTGTACTATGAAATAATATCCCAGATTAGCTTCCGCTGCTATATGTCAAAAATGAGGGTGTTATAGGACGGGCCGTGGAACACGATGAAGAAGTTTGATGATAATATTCCTCGACGGGAATTTGATAATTTTAAGGGAAAATAGTAATGTGAGTTTATATATAATCTTCATGGCTCTTCCTATATAAATGGCTTCGTATATTACTTTCTTTTGTAATTTAATTTGTAAATTTCATAGAACTCATGTCAAAGATTGTGCCTTTAAACCGAAAAGAAGCTGAATTTGCTCTATAAACCCTTTGTTTACTCTCACTATAAGAGTAAGATACCCCTGGAAAAACCAATAGAGCCAATCCTTTAGGAATTACACCAACTGTTTGTTTCATTACACCTTTACACCTTAGCCTACCCTGTTAGATTAAGTCCATTTATCAGTTGCTAGTTGCTTAAAGTGTAAAGCATGTATTTCCCGAGTCTTGTGTCAATTTTCTATCTTTGGTACGGTTGGGATGAAATTTGCACATTGCAAATGAGAATGTATAAAGTAGTCAAAACTCATGTATTTTTACTACCATCGCAATTATTGATACGTCCGAAGAATGAAGAATTATCGAAGGAATTATCTGGAGTTATTATGATCGTGAAGATGGTGAAATTACACCGAGTTTCGTAGTATAGTATTGTGAAAAAAAATCTAAAAAATTAGAAAAACACAACAAAAAAGAGGTGGAAAGTTTGAAGATAATCGTTTCGCAAAAGCTTAGACCGAAGGAATTATATGAAGGATCGATTATTCGTTGATACATCTTATAAGTCAACGATGTAAAGTTTTGTATAAAGTGGTAGATATCGCCACTTGTCTTGTAAAAGTATGTAAAGTATGGGATGATTGGGAAGTTGACCGTTACGGGAACGCTAACTTAGGTTGTTGTTTTTTATCAATGATCAAGACTTTTGTAAATAGTTGTGTCTTAATCATGGTAACAGTCGGGAAAAAAGTGTCTAGCAACTTATATATTGGACCTAGTCTATTTGTTTTGTAATTTGTGTTTAACAACAATTTAATTCTCTTTCCTAATCATTAACCATGGGTTTTACGCGAATGAGGATGTGTACGAGCATGCATGTCTATTTCGTCGTTACGGCCATGTATGCATGTCTCAGCTACCTTGTTGGTTTATTACTATTGGTGAAAGTTAGAAGATCCCTACCCTATATCATTCTTCATCCGAACCTTGGTTAAACTCGAATAAGGATGTTGTAGGAAACTAGAAGGAGGGGGGGTTGAATAGTTTCCCGGTTAATTGTCCGTTTTAAAACTTTGCTTAGAAAATTATTTGATTCGAGTTGTATATCAATCAATCAACAATATGAATCACAATTAAACTATCTAATGTAATGAACTAAGTAAACAATAACAATATAGAGAGATAGAGAAAGAAACGATCAAACCAAGACACCAAGATTTATAGTGGTTCGGCTACGAAGCACCTCTTCATTCCTACTCTACTCCCCGAGTACTCCACTCGAGATTTCACTATGTCAACAAGCTCCCTTTAGGTGAAGAAAACCGTTTACACATCACTTACTTTCTTTTCCGACACTAAGCTAGATGTCGAGTCCTAATCTTAGCTAGAACCAACCTAAGACTTCACTAAGTCTTTATACACTCACAAGATATATACCCTTGGTTTGGCACACAATCCAAATCACACCAATACACAATTTACACTATTGGATCTACACATAATCCAATTTACACAACAACATAAAGTAAATATAATGAAGATTTGTGATCTTGAGGAGGAAGAGAGAGATCACTTGATAATAATTCGTATATAGAAGAATACGATTGTTCTTCTCTTGCACTTGATTAGAAGAAGAAGGGAGGAAGCAAGAATTAATCACTTGAAACAAGATCAAGGTATGTTAGTGATCAAGATATGTGTTTTAGAAAGAAAGAAAAAAGAGAGAAAAGTAGATCTGAGAAAATTCGTGGCAAGAGGTTCTGTTTTTCAGATGGGGTGGCCTAGTATCTATAGAAGACAAAAAAGAGCCGTTATGCTGGCGGCGGTCCCTAATATATAAGGGGACCACCAGGCCTATAAGGGGGCTGCCGTAGAGTACGCTCCTCTTTTTGTCTTTTTGTGGTGTTATCTGTTTTGGAACCTTCCATTTTGGGAGGAAAATCTGATTTCAAATTTAATGTTTTAATAAAACATTTCTTTTATGAATAAATATTTTGTTTTTATATTTTTATAAAAACACTTTTGTAGAAATGAAAGGTTTAAGAAAAAAAATATTTTCTTGATCACTAATCATGTTTAACGATTTGTTTATTCATACCTTATGTGATTGATCTTAGAAATAGAATTTTATGGTTAGTAATTTATAACTGTTTATTTTTATCGTAAACTTTTTTACATTTTGTTATTATCAAAACATTGAGAGGTCAAAAAATATAAATAACATTTTTAGACATTATTTGTATTAACATAAACCGTTAAAATCATTATGAAGTTCCATCAGAAATATATCGACAAATTGAGGAACAAAAAAGGGCGATGGATCAAATGTTGGAAAAGGAGGCTGAACGGGAAAAAACGTATGAGCAAATGCATAAGTTTATGCAGGATATGAGTGTTGCCCTGGTGCGACAACCAAATAAAGGACCGATCGTTGTCGATCAACATTGTGGGTTAAGCGATTTTAGGTTAATTCCAATAGCATAGCGATAACATTTCCCTGACATTTAATTATCATAGATTTTCTCCTAGTTGAAATGTAAGTAATTATTATAATTTTGTATTTTCACAGGGTGGTCCGTCTTCTTTCTCGACGCAGGGAAATAGCTCTTTCTTTGAAGGTGCCCAAGCGACTCCTTCTTATGGTCATAATATGGCTACGCTAAACTGGAAAACCCCAAGCCGAATACATCCTGGAACATCTAATTGGCAAACCCAGATTATCATCGCGATCGACTACTCCAAATTGTCAAACCCAAAATGCATCGCATCCTAATGATGCTGGGATATTCAACTCGGTAATTCTATATTATTTACATTGCTGTCTATAATAACTAAACCAGTCATTAAGTCATAAATGATTATTAATTGTTGTTTTAGAATATATTGAATCGACCAAGAAGGGAGCTAATACAAAGCATGTATATGCTGAGTCCAAATACGAATTTTGGCCTCCAATACAGTTGTACCGTAAGAAACGGAGCGTAAAATAAAGAATAAAGGTCAAGAATGGCCATTTACGAGCTATTCAAACTTGGGAACACTTTTGATGAGACAATGTTTGGAGGGATGCCGTGTTGTTTTTGGTGTGAAGCATAGACATTGGTCCATTGCTTAGTGTATGAAAACGTAGACCCAAAGTAAGGAACTGTTCGTCTTATATTTAATTAATAAATAAAGCAACCAATTATGTCTATTGACATGTTTTTAACTAGTTTTTTAGGTTAGGATAGGAAATTATGTTGACTGCATGGAATCATTCTGTTAAACCCGTATGATGTGTATTTAGATTGTCATATGATGGGTTATATGGTTCCAAATTACTTTTGGCGACAACTAGTTCCTCACTTGTGTATGCCTGGTAGTCACAGCCTTGCACGAGCCAACCAAGAGGGTTGGTTGTCTGATGACGTAAGTTTATTAATACAAGTTTAATAAAGGAGTATTTTTATTTTTCCCTAAAAATAGCTGTTTGTGTTGTTAGTATGTTTTAAATCAGCACATGAATGCATGGATGGAGCTACTAATTAGAGGGAGGACACCAAATAACAGATGGACAGTGTCTAAGTCAGGGACATTATGTGTACATCCGGAAAATAAAAGGTTTATGATAGAGACGGATCAACACATAATTGGAACATTGGATGGATTCAACTCGTCCGTACCCAGCATAGAGTGATGTTGATTGGGTACTTATTTGTCTTCAAACTTTTAATAGCTTGTATGTAAGAAGTAGTATTTAATAAGTTTATTTATCTTACCTAATTTTTTGGTTTAATCTTTGTATGTTGTATATGCCCATAAAATGCACGAGGAAACACTGGGGATTGGGTGCAATAGACTTACAGCCTCTTTAATATTTAATAAGACTCTTTGCATAGCGAGGGAACAAAGTTAATGTTAGAACAACAAGTTAGAGATTGGACACCCGTGATTAAATGCATTATTTTTGGCAAAGCGTGGTTGTTTTCATGGAACTCGACGATGAACCTCAACAATTTTCTATTTTATACAATGATGGTTTAGTGTTACCCGACACACCAACCTAAACTTACAAAGACGGTATACATAACTTGTTGGTTAAATTTTGCCAATTTAGTTCTATCAACCTGTAATAGTGGAAGGTGATAGTCCAAATCAATTTGCAACAATATAAATGAAATGGCTATGACATCTTCCATAATTGTAGGTGTGAGAAACTAGGAATTATGGTTATATTAGTTTTAATTTTAATAGTGTAGTTGAAAGACAAACATTTTGATAAATAATATTTGTAATTACTTTGATATCCCAACAATAAGTATACATTAATTAAAAAAGAATTACAAGCGATGATACTAAGTTGTAATTACCAACTCTCATTTATAAAACATAAATGACACTAAAAATAAACGATAATATAAGCACAAAAATTGAGAGTCCTTGTCAAAAACCTTAACAATGTTTCTAATTGTAATGGTAAGATAATGTTTTGATGGTTTTGGGGTAAAGATCGAAACATTACGAAGTATCAAAATATATCCGACTTTGATAGATTTTGCGTAACCATCATCTTAGTTTTTTAAAGACTTTGTAATGAATTGTACCTCCCATTATACCTGTTGGATCTTTTAGTGTAACTGTCATGTCTCCCAACGCATTTGGTGTACAACTCAAGACAACGCCAACCACTAGTTTAAGTTTCCCATTTATACAATATTTTTTCATATCGCCAAGACAACCAGATGGCATGACCCCTTCACCATGAAGATGCACAATCACGCTTGGCCATGGGCCAAGGGTAAAATTATCATCTTCAGACACATCTTTATTTACTTTTTTGACATACTCCCTTGGGATTGTCCTTATGTTAACATGACCACACTGCATAACGTCTGCATTTTTCTTAACAACAGAAGCCTTTTTGAAGAATACCTGCTGAGACCGGTATTATCCTTGCTTCAGTTTATTAGTGGACTATAACGAACAAAATATGGAATTTCATCAGTTTAATGGATTAGTAGCAAGCACATTGTAACTTTGCTTTTTGTGTGTTCTGAATATTTCATTAATAGTCCTTCTGACTATTGATCTTTTGTCAGTTTGTATTCAGATTTTATACCGTGTTTGACGATGGTGATTTTATAGATATGTGGATTATTTGTAGTGTTTTATTGTGATCCTAATAATCCATTTTTGAGAAGGTATTAATTTGTTATTACGTATATGCCGTGTGGTTTGAACCCGTGAATTATTAAAGAAATGCCGAAAAACGTGTCCGACACGTCGTTAATGTCCAAAGAGTTTTTGAATGGTGTAAAGTGAATAATAAGCGTGTAATACTCCTAGTTTAATGGAAAAGTATTTTAAGTGAATAAAAAATGCTAAAATTAAACTTTGGGTGTAAATTTTTACGTTGTAGTTTTAGCGAGTATTTTAAGTGATCCCACAACGAAAAGAAAGACCCGACACCCAATAGGATGCCCTTGACCGTTACAAGTAATGGAAGGGAGACAAGATGGCTTAAATTTAGCTAACTTGTCTAATGATTAACATACAGAAACCCAAAAATTCCCATAATCCTTACCTTTCATTTTCCAAAAAAACAACACACACCAAAAAGTGTGTGTGTAGTGAGTTTGTCCGACCTTACAACAACAAACCACCATAAAAAATAACCAACTTTTGATCGATAACAGTGATATTCGGGTTGTACACTGTTTGGGAGTTCATTTAAACAACAATTGGGTTGTTCGGTACGTGTCGAACATATACATTATTGAAGAATATCTTGAAAGTTTTTGAAATATAAAATTCGTTTGTCTTTTGGGTTTATTTGATGCATAGATGTTAGTTGTACAAGTTGAACGTATGTGAAAATCAATTTTTGAAAGCGAAATGAAATAAACAAGGTGGTGTTTGTTCGTGTATGTGGTAAAAAGAAAAAAAGAGGGTTATTTGGTAGTTTGGAAAACTAGAAGGGGAGTTGAATAGTTTACCGCTTTTTAATTTAAGGTTTTAAGGTGTTTGTAAAATTTTAGATTCGACTTTTACGTGTAATCCACACCTGCACAAAATGATCAATATACTTATCAAACAATCAATAAAATGATCTGAAGAAAGTAATGTAAGACAAGGAGATAAGAGTCAAGAACAACAAACCACAACGCAAGGATTTATAGTTGTTCAGTAACGAAGCACCTCTTCGCCCTACTCCACTCCCCGACACCAAACTCGAGAGTTCTTCTTCACTATGTCAACAAACTCCCTTATTGCGGAGAAAACGTACAACATAAACGTTGCTATACACCTAGTTTACGACACCAAAGCTAAAATTGTCGAGTTCTAATCTTAGCTAGAACCAATCAACACAACACAACTTCATGTAAACACTTCACGACTATTTTCAGCTAACTTCACAACTTCACGACTTTTTCCACAACTTCACGAATTCATCACAACTTCAGACTCTTTCACAACATTAACTTCACCACTCTACTATTATATCACAACTATCTAACCCTACTTGGTAAGATCACCACTAATTAACTATACTTACAAAGATCCCCAAGATCTAGCTACTACACAAAGAACGAAAATATCAATATACAATAGATTTACAAATATGTTGATAAGGTTGCAACAAGATTGACAATACACACTTGAGTGGTAATACTTCTTCACTTGATGATGAAATGTCATTCTCACTTGCACTTGAAGGAATTAAGCTTGATCACTTAGAAACAAAGCTTATGAAAAAATGAAAAAAGGACTTTAGAGAGGATAAGTGGGCTGTTTTTGAGCAGAAAATAATGAGTGCACAAAGGTGAGAAAAATATGGGGAAAAGTCCTTGTAGTATAGGACAAACTGGGGAGCGTCTACATATGGGTGTCCCCTTAAATAGTGGGCGGTCCCCCTTAAATTAAGGTGGGCCCCGTGTATTTAAGGGGGCCGCCCAAGACTAGGGCTTCCCCAGTTTGTCTTTTGTGTAGGGGGAATTTTCTAGAACTTTTCTAGCCGTTTTAGGTCCGAAAATTTGAATTTCAAAATGTTTATTTTGAATAAAACATTTCTTTTAATTGTAGAAAATGTTTTGTAATGTTTATAAAATGTTTACAACATTTTATAAAAGTGTGAGGTTGAATAAAAATTTCCATTGATCATAAAATGCATTAAGCATTTATTTATTTATACCTTTAAGTGATGTATTTGTTGAAATGAGAATTTACTATTAATTACTTGTTTACGTTTAATTTTACGTTGAACGTTTTTATATTTTGTGATTATCAAAACGTAAAGATGTGAAAAAAATATTAGTAATGTTTTTAGGCATTATATTTTTATCAACATTATCTACTAAATTTGAAGTAATTAAAATCAATGTCAAAGCCTACCACATTCATTATAAATACCAGGCACACACACACTTACACTCACTTTTGTTCATCTTCATCTCTTCTCCAAATATCTATATACACCCTCGGTAAAGATTTGAATTTTTCAATTCATGGATGTTTGAATTTTATTGTTATTTTAGTTATATCAGAAATATTAATGTTTCTTTCTCTCTCTTTGTAGTTAAGAAAATGGAGATTAATATGACTCAGTTGTGTGACCTCGATCCCATGCTTGATGATGCCAAGATACTGGCCCGTGTTATCAGTATTTGGAAGTCTCGCCCCAAACAAAGACCTAATGAGGTGTGGAGCTTAGATGCAGTCTTGCAAGATCAGATGGTAATCTGTTTGGTTGCTAACTAAATATTACTTTAATACATATAATAATAGATGGTGTTTGTAATCAACAATATGAATAATGTTTTAATTTATATTCATGTTTATGTAATTCTGGAGTTTTTAGCTAAGGATACGCGTGAATAAAAAAATATGTGCCTAATATACCAATACATGTTTGTGACAAAGTTATGTAATTATGGAGTTTTTTTTATTGGTGGTAGAAGAGTAGTTGAATATTTTAATTTCTATATTTATCATGCTTACCGACTTGAACAATGTTTGATATTTTGTAAGAGTAATTATGAAACACGTTTTCAAATAAGTTATAAAACTTTTTTTTTGCAAATAAGTTTTAAAAAGATATACAACATATGAAACATGTTTTCAAATGGCAGAGTTGTTTTGTTCATGTTAAAAGTATTCTCAAATATCAACATATAAACAATAAATATAAGAAAGACTAAACCTTAAAAGTATTTGATCATGAAGCTGATGACGATAGACAACTTGGTGAGGAATTAAAAGATGCATCTACGGATGAGATACCGCTTTCAGACGACTTTGATGATAGACCTAATGAATATGATCTTATGGAGAGTTTCATTAATGATGGCCCTTTGGAAAATGAAGAGACACAAGAAGATTCTGATAGTGACAATTGATACGAGTTATCACTAATTATTTATGTTTATTCAACAAGTTTCGGCTTTCTTTTTAATTAAGTTTCGACTATGGATATGGTTCTTTTAAATATCAAACTGTATTTTGTTTATTACCTTCCATTTAATCTAAGTTAATGTTATTATCTGCATGTAAAGAATTATTGGGCTGATCTCAAGTTGTTTGTAATTGTTACAAATAAATGTTCGGCCTTATTAATTAACCTTCACTTTTTATAATCAGTTTTAATGATAATTAATTTTCCAAAGTTATCTACTAAATTTGAAGTAATTAAAATCAATGTCAAAGCCTACCACATTCATTATAAATACCAGGCACACACACACTTACACTCACTTTTGTTCATCTTCATCTCTTCTCCAAATATCTATATACACCCTCGGTAAAGATTTGAATTTTTCAATTCATGGATGTTTGAATTTTATTGTTATTTTAGTTATATCAGAAACATTAATGTTTCTTTCTCTCTTTGTAGTTAAGAAAATGGAGATTAATATGACTCAGTTGTGTGACCTCGATCCCATGCTTGATGATGCCAAGATACTGGCCCGTGTGATCAGTATTTGGAAGTCTCACCCCAAACAAAGACCTAATGAGGTGTGGAGCTTAGATGCAGTCTTGCAAGATCAGATGGTAATCTGTTTGGTTGCTAACTAAATATTACTTTAATACATATAATAATAGATGGTGTTTGTAATCAGTAGTATGAATAATGTTTTAATGTATATTCATGTTTATGCAATTCTGGAGTTTTTAGCTAAGGATATGCGTGAATAAAAAAATATATGTGCCTAATATACCAATACATGTTTGTGACAAAGTTATGTAATTATGGAGTTTTTTTTATTGGTGGTAGAAGAGTAGTTGAATATTTTAATTTCTATATTTATCATGCTTACCGACTTGAACAATGTTTGATATTTTGTAAGAGTAATTATGAAACATGTTTTCAAATAAGTTATAAAAAGTTATAAAACTTTTTTTTTGCAAATAAGTTTTAAAAAGATATACAACATATGGAACATGTTTTCAAATGGCAGAGTTGTTTTGTTCATGTTAAAAGTATTCTCAAATATCAACATATAAACAATAAATATAAGAAAGACTAAACCTTAAAAGTATTTGATCATGAAGCTGATGACGATAGACAAGTTGGTGAGGAATTAAAAGATGCATCTACGGATGAGATACCGCTTTCAGACGACTTTGATGACAGACCTAATGAATATGATCTTATGGACAGTTTCATTAATGATGGCCCTTTGGAAAATGAAGCGACACAAGAAGATTCTGATAGTGACAATTGATACGAGTTATCACTAATTATTTATGTTTATTCAACAAGTTTTGGCTTTCTTTTTAATTAAGTTTCGACTATGGATATGGTTCTTTTAAATATCAAACTGTATTTTGTTTATTACCTTCCATTTAATCTAAGTTAATGTTATTATCTGCATGTAAAGAATTATTGGGGTGACCTTCACTTTTTATGGTAACCATTGATTTAATCATTGAATTTTTCCTAAAATCATGCTATATTCATTTCCTGAGTTATTTGAACTTTTCACCGTCAATACTTTTATTTGTATTTTCCTAAAAACATAAATATTTTCATCATCAATATTTTCCTAAAAATATTCTAGAATCTCCATTTGTTTCTCTTATAAAAACAAAATCAATGTTTCTCTTAATTCATCTTCACTTTTTATGGTAACCATTGAATTAGCCAATCAATTTTTCCTTAAATCATGCTATGTTCATTGCTTGAGTTGGAATCATTGAATTTTTCTTAAAATCATGCTAGAATCTTTAACTATTTCTCTTAAAAAAAACATCAATGTTTCTTTTATTTGACCTTCACTTTTTATGGTAACCATTGATTTAGTATATATTCATTGCATGAGTTATTGGTGGTTGGAATCATTAAATTTTTTATAAAATCATGCTATAATGTTTGACTGTTTACCTTATATAAACGACATTACTGTTTCAACTTCAGCATCACACAATTAAAAGAAACAAGAAAAGAATTTTATATTTATTTTTTGAACATTATATCAACCTTAATCTATGTAAACAATAGCCAACAATTATCACGATGTCAATGATTCTTTCAATAATACCTTAAAACTTGTCGTCCAACGGGCGGGCCTTGAATCTAGTCTATATATATGTACATTGTTTTGTGGAAATATTCAAGGAACATAATTATCCCTTCATTATGGTATCATAGCCAGGTTTTTTCTCCTAAAATTTCTCCTCTAGCCACAACTCTCTCCCTCCCCCAAATCTGCCATACCCGCCCTCTAAACCTAATCCAAAAAGGCTACCATGGCCGTTGAACACAACAAAGGTATCTCGAATAAGACCTCCAACCTTCCTAAAATTTGTAATCATTTTAACAAGGGATCGTGTAAGTTCGATGATCGGTGCAAGTTTATACATGATCATAAGAATAGGTCGGGGTTAAACCCCAAAACCAATGGTACTTTTGCATAAGGGCGTGCGTCTGTTTCACAATCATACCATCAGACTACACCATCGTCAGGCGAGGTTATTAATCTTCAAGGTTAGCCCAGGTTCACTCGCAGCCACCAGTTATAATCGTCAGGCCCAATATGGCTTACTTCACACGCCAGGCCCAGGTATAATTTTCTAGTTTCCACTCGTGGCCCAACAGCCACTCGTGGCCTAACAGTCACCACAACATGTGTTTTATTATACTTTACCATCACCACAACAACATCCCGGACAAGGTTTACTCGGTCCTGCTCCTGCACACTATGGATCTCAGTCTACTCTTCCTAGTGCATTTAGCACTATGACACTGCAGGACCCGACTTGGCACATGGATACATGTGCCTCCTCTCATTTAAATTTTAATGCAAGAAAATTAAGTACCATTTTTGATAAACGCTTATTCCTATATGCTCATGTCGGTGACGAGAATTCTATTCCAGTCACCAACACCGGCCATATCATTATTCCCTCTCTTCATCGCCCCTTTCATCTCCATAATGTTCTTGTTACCCTCAATATAATTAAAAATCTCATTTATGTGCGTCAGTTTACTAGAGATAATAATTGCACTATTGAATTTGACGCGTTTGGTTTTTCTGTGAAGGATTTCCTAACTTGTCATATCCTCTTTCGATGTGACAGCGCGGGCGATCTCTATCCAGTCACCAAGCCGTCAACCTCTCCTACTGCTTTCCTCTCAACTAGTGCATCCACGTGGCATCAACACCTCAGTCACCCGGGTGATGAAGTGCTACGCTCTCTTTTCTCTCGTCACTTTATTTCATGTAATAAAGAAAAGTCGTCACATATTTGTCATGCGTGCCAGCTTGGCAAACATGTAAAGCTTTCATTTCATTCTTCAGATTCTATTGTTGAACATTGCTGTGATATTATTCATTCTAATTCATGAACATTCCCCATTGTTAGTTCTAGTGGTTTTAAACATTATATCTTATTTCAAGATTATTTTTCTCATTATCTATGGATATATCCCTTTCGCTCTAAATCTGACATGTTTCATAAATTTTTGCATTTTCGCACTTATGTCAAAAATCAATTTAAATGTGAAATAAAAAGCTTTCAATGTGATCATTGTAGTGAGTTCGATAATAACCGACTCCACAACCTTTTTGTCAAAAATGGCATTTAATTTCGCTTCTCTTGCCCAAAAACCTCTCAACAAAATGGCAAGGCGTTAGCATTTACTCCACAACCTTTGAACAAGTAAACTTGATAATGAAACAAGTTTACAAGTGAACTTATTGAGACCCGCTGATTGAGACAGCTGACTGACAGTTAAGTTCGACAAAGGAGTAAATGACTATAATAACAACAATAAAAGCGATATCATTTACTCCTTACAACATTCTCTATTTATACTAATACGAGGTTGCGTCCTTAGCGGGGGTACTTGCAACGTGTCAAGAATCTAGTAGAGGATGTACGAGGTATTAATGCACGTCCATTCTTGAAAACATCCCGCCCATACTTTAGTGAACAGTTCTGCCAACTGTTTACTACTTTTACTAACTTTGTACTTGGTATAGGCTTTAACTCAAATAACCTTTTGTCCCGCCTTTAAAAGTTATTGAGTTTCCCGCCTAAACCTATCTTATAGAAAAGCTTAAGTTCAACTTGTCTTCTTGAAAGGGTAATAGGATAGTCAGAGTATTACTACCTCTGACTCTCCTCAAACCTCAGCGTATTCCTTCTACATACCAGCTGATAACCATCCCAACTGACGAGTATGTCTTCAAGTAATCTTCGACTTTCTTGACGATGTCTTTAACTTGAATACAACCGAGATTGCTCGCTGAGGCTTTGCACTCAGTGGGTCCTTCAATACCCGTTGATGTCTATGAGCGGGTCCTTCAATACTTAACCTAATTTCTACTTAAATCTAGGCACTGATCATTAGGCTCTGAATTGGCCCAACATGCTTTTACTAAGATTTGTTGATCGTCTTATTCTTGAAAGTTTCTATAACTTGTGCATGTAAATATTTTGGATTCTTAGGGGGTGTGTAATGTGAAATTCGAGGGCCAACTCAACCCATCTATGTGAAAACGGGTCACTTGGGATCATATTTCAATCTTTTCATCTATAAATATCTCGATGTCATAATCAAAACCTTCTTTCCCGAAATTTGTTTTATTATATGTTACTGTTGTTCCCGCTTCATGAATAGAAGCTAGCTATTGCAATGGATCCGATTTATTTCTAAAAACGCCGTATTAACCATCCTTGGGGTCTCTAAATCCTGTTGCTTGAAGCAAAGAATGAAGTGTGACTTACAGATATAAATGTTATGTATCACATGTTGATTAAGCGTTGTTTATTAGTTTGTGTTGTAAATATATATAGAGAACGGTAATTTTGATGTGTGCACTTGACAAGATTCAAATAATACTATTTAGATTTGCTAATTATCAAAACACCATATTTATAAAAGAGAAAATTAAAAATATATCCAGTTTTGAGAGAAAAAAAACGCGTTATGATTCAATGATCTAAAACTATGAAGATGTGGTTGATCTGGTCCATTAACCGCAACCAGTAGAATCTTGTGCGACAAGTTTCCGACGTATTATTAGGTCTCCCGACACTCATTTTACAAAATAACCAAAAAAGGTAGATCTTACCAAAGTAGTCATTTCGTTTGTATATATGCAATATTTTAACCTAGTTTATGATGTACCTCATCACAAAAATTGCATTAAATTCTCAAAAACTCGCAAGCCATGAATAAAAATATGCAAAACGGAATCATTTGGTTAGTCGATAAAAGTCAAAATTGAACAATCATTTGGTTTAGAATTGGAGATAAATGTAAAAAAAAGAACTACAAAAAACCATGTGTCGAAATGAATACAATTTTTTTTAAAAGACGTGTTCAATTTAAATAACTTTAATTATCAAATGTAAAATATAAAGGTTAATTCACATTTAAATCCAGAACTTTAGAATATAATCTAGTCTCAAATATAATTTTATAGATTTAATTGTAGAGTTTTCGGTTTTCATTAATTATTTGTATATCTTCTATCAATTTTTTAGGTAAAGATGTCTACAAGAAACTTTTGAATCAAGAAATCTCTTTATATAGCTATTTATTATAAATAAAAATACATAATGATATCATAAACGATACACTAATCAAAATCCCAGAAAATAATGGATGCTCAAAAAGAATTAGAGAAACTTACGCTCGAACTATATTGCAAGACCAGTGAAGAAGAATACCTTAAAAACCCTAACAATGTTGATGTAAGTATCTATATCTCTATGGATATTTTTTTCTTCTTCTGGGTAAAACCATGTTTTTCGACCTTTTGGTCTACTAATTCATAATTGTTGAACGGTTGAACCCACGGCACATATACTCAAACTAGGTAAAACCGAGTTTGACATGGCCACTTTAGGGTTTGTTGCACATAAACTGGCTTGAGACCTCTCACATATTAGTAATATTAGTTACAAGATTTTTGCCACTAGGCACCTGAGTTATTAATGTTTGTATTGGTAATGTGATTTTTTGTTATGCATCCAGGATGTATCTACTTACGATAGTGAATGGAAGTCAAGAAGCACATAGCATCCATTCATAACTACATGGGTTATTTAGCTAATAACTAAATCAGTTACATATAAAACTAATCGTTTAGGCGGTGTCCGTTTAACCTTAGTTTTGGGCTTATGAACTTATTTGGTTCCGTGCATCTTATATTTTCTGGCTCGTTGAGCTTATTTCCAATCTTTAAGTCTCGTAAGTCAAAAAATAAAACTTGGAAAAATGGCTTATGAATAATAAGCCGAGTCGGAAAGCTCATAAGCCAAAAAATAAGCCTAAGTAAAGTAAACACCCCCTTAATGTCATTGGATACATATAGCATCGATTCATAACATATTACAAAATGTGTATCGAAAATCCATTTGAACAACACTGCCTTTGACCTTAAAGATCAAGGTGCACCTCATGTTCATTGGGACATCAAGGGAGTTTCTTTTTTTCTCTTTTTAGCTAGGTCGGAGAGATGCATGATATGCGAAATCATGAATTAAACAGGATAATGGCTCTCAATCAATGAAGTCATGGAATACTGAAAATCAACTGATTCTCCATATAAATTAGCCGTTTTTTAATATATTTTTCTTTTCAAACATTGGGACCTTACAGACAAGTAATTACGTTGTTATGTCATTACAGAATTTAACAAAATGGGGTGCAGCACTGATGGAATTATCCCAATATGGAAGTAGGAACGAATCATTGAACGTGCTTAGAGGTATTGTTACATTTTTTAATCCCCGTACCATGTCAAAATAATGCAGCTTTTGCTAAAAGAGATCATTTTATTTCCGCTTATGTTCACAATGGTTAAACTGAATGTAGAGGCTGTATTAAAACTAGAAGAGGCACTGACTATCGATCCTGCAAAGCATGAGGCTCATTGGTGCTTAGGAAATGTCCACAATGTAAATGCATTTTTAACCAGTGACCTAGACAAAGCTAAGATTCTGTTTGACGAGGCACTCCGATGTTTTCAAAAGGCTGTTGATGAGGTATAATCCATTTCTCGTGCATGTAAGGTTAAAAAGTTGAATGTTATTTTCGCATACCAATCAGTTCTAAGTTGTGAATGTTTGTGATGAAATGTATTGTTTCAGAGTCCAGGGACTGAACATTATCTCAAATCTTTGGCTTCCAATGCTGAGGTATATTTCTCAATTTGTATGTTAAATTAGTGAGTAATATTTCTAATTCATCGTTCGATGCAAAAATAGAATAAGTGAGATCAATATTTGAAAGTTGGATTTAGTAGTGTGTCATAATATGTGGATTCATTAGGGAAGTTGGTTAACAGTTCTTAAATTAATAGTATATTAGAATGTGTTGGCCGGTTAAGCTTTTCAAACATACAAAAACCGAAATTGTAAAGATGTTGAGAGAGATGTAAAGTTTCAAATGTGTGACACTGAGAGAGGCCGTAATTCAAACATAAAAAAACCAAAATTTAAAGATGTACTTAGTCATAGTGTCTGACGCAGTTGGGTTAGAGGCAAATGTCTGCACAAGATGGCAGGTCACTGATATGGCAATGGATTCTATACATTATTTATATTGCAATCTAATTATCCGTAGTACTCTACAAAGTTTGCTAATTTTTTTCCATTAAAACATAATATTGTAGTTACGTAAGTTGCATAAGGATACCTACACACAGGAAGTACTTGGTCAAGCTCAACAGACATTGGGTGGAGGACCTGCTGAATCTTCTCGTGCTACGGTTATGCCTTTTTCTTTTATATTT
Source organism: Tanacetum coccineum (assembly GCA_026074375.1). Taxonomy (NCBI): domain Eukaryota; kingdom Viridiplantae; phylum Streptophyta; class Magnoliopsida; order Asterales; family Asteraceae; genus Tanacetum; species Tanacetum coccineum. The sequence continues at coordinate 27,020 of BQNB010084231.1, forward strand.
TGATCTAAAGTATAGCATATGTAGTATATAATATTGGGCCAAACCCAATCATTGGGCTAATCCCAATCGGCTGACAAAAGACAGTTACAAAGTAGTTAGAAAGTTAGTTAAAAAACAGTTATTATGCAGTTATTTTGGAAGAGACACGACTGTTGGTTCATTCGAACCATCACGACCCTTCAATCGTGACTATTCGCTATGTATAAATAGAATTCATGTAAACAAACAAGAAAATGATGACAGATTTAGATTCAATAAAAGATTTATATAGAAATAGAGATTATTTCATTGTTTTGGTATATCGTTGATTAAAGATCCGTGAGAAAAGAGCCAACAATTGATATCAGAGCAGAAATCATCATATACCAAGATTAGATTTTTCATGTTCTTGTTTTGAATCAAAAAAACCGCACCATTTTTTTCATTTTAAACTAAAAGGTTTCTTATGTAACTGTAAAAAATGTACTAAACATGACTTTTTTTGGAGAACTATATTGGTAACTTCAGTTTAAATTCATATCTAAATCCAGGTTGTTTATGTAAGAAACATGATCTTAAATAAATCTTCCAACCATCAAGTTATCAACAAAAAAACAATAGGCATTATAGCTAAGTGAAAGTTAAGAATTATATGCGTTGAAAAACATTTGATGAATAACGAATACAGCAAGTTAAAAATGAAAATTTACCCTCAGTAACTAATGCAGGTGTAGAGTCTCATGCAAAATCTTAGGCATGCCTACTTCAAACACATTGTGTCCAATCTGGGTACAAAAAGTAAAATCATGAGTCAGATAACCCATGTATGACTATGCTTTAAAAAACCATATCAAGCTGGTTCTCGTTTATTTCTTTAAGTAAACTTATACAAAAATCCAGCATGTTGTTGAAAAGCAACATTATTAGAAGTTCTAAAAGCAAATGATAACCTTACTTTTATTAATGACCATAATGCTTGACCCACACAACACACCTGCACAAAACCATCAGTCTGAGATGATCAAGTGAGAACCTCTGAAAGATTTTGCAAATATTGATGGATGGCAGTAAACAGTTGACCCATACGACACCTACACAAAGCCATGTACATTTAACTTGGGAGCAGAGTGTATCATTATCATCAAGAACAGAGGTTTGAAAAATAAGTTATTAAAGGTTTCAAGGTTTTTTTAACATGGAATCTAAAAATGACCTGGAAAAGAAATTAGATCAAAGATGGTTACCTTAATATTCACTATGTTGCATGAAAATGAAGATATGAAATAGAAATTAGATCAAATATGGTTTGCGGTTTACACTTCAAGAAAAAGTAGAACAGGTGACGAAGTTTTCCCGGGCGACATTTGTCGCCCGGGAAAACCCACTAAACGACAAAAGTTTGTCCGACGTAGCACAAATTCTGATAGACTTTTTAGTCAAAGTTCGAAGAAGTTTTCCCGGGCGACATGTCGCCCGGGATAAGTTGGTATAAAATTTGACCAAAACATCAACGAAAATCTTGGCGGCAATTTTTCCCGCTCATCTTTCCCGGGCGACATGTCGCCCGGGAAAGTGTTTATTAAAAAAAATAATTCACGTGAATGTTTAATGGTTGTGATTAGTGTTAATTAACGTGTTTTAAAATTTCTCGGGCGACATGTCGCCCGGGAATTTTTTTAATAATAAATTACACAATTTTTAATATATATAACATGTCGCCCGGGAAACGTTTTACTAAAAAAATATACAGTTTTTAAATCAGTATTATATATAGAATATATTTTATAATTATATCTTATTATTTATAAAATAATTA
>BQNB010084232.1:2146-17718 GCA_026074375.1 Tanacetum coccineum
TAATAATAAATGCATAAAAATGGTAAGACAGGGAGCTTTTCGAAACTAGTGATTTCTTAATGGGTTAATTGTTTAAAAATGTACTATACTTGTCACTTTTTGTCATTATATGTAAACAACTATTTTTTTGCCATTGTGTCATTCAACTTTTAAATCCGTGCTATTGTGTGTATTTTGTGACCATTTTGCCCTCACTTTTTTCAAATTTTGAAGGGTAAAATGTCATTTTACATGCAGAAATAGTAGCAGAATACACACAATAGCACGAATTCAAAAGTTGAGCGACACAATGGCAAAAAAAATAGTTGTCTACATACAATGACAAAAAGTGACAAGTATAATACATTTTTAGGCAATTAACCCTTTCTTAATCCCCGTAGATGAACACTTAGCAACTTTTTAAGGTAATTAGTCTAAGGGGGTTGAAAATGTTGGTTTTCTAAGTTTGTATTTGTAAAACCCCGTATTTAAGGTCATTACTTAATTTAAATTTATAATTAAATTTTAAATTTTCAATCATTCATTTCATTTTCCTAATCGATTTTTATTAAAATCGTTAATTTTAAAACCCTCGCGAATCTTATAATTTAAAATTATCCGTTTTTAACGATCGAGAAATCAACGACTCCGTATTCGGGCCTTGAGTGCCAAATTATTTTTATTTTTGTATTTTTCGTGTTTTATATTGCACCTAGACGAAAAGCGCGATTTAGGAAAAAGTATCGGACTAGGAAAGGTTTTTGGGCCCGAGATTAATAAGTATCATTAGTTAGGCAAAAATTGGGTCGAAGCCCCTTCCCCTTTTCTTTTGATTTTCGGAAAAAAAAAGCCCAACCAAACACAACATATATTTTTTTAGCCCACAATAACCTACCTTATTTCTTTTAAAAAAAATCTAAGCCCATCTTTTCTTTTTTTACATAACCGAACCAACAAACACCCTTCCTTTTTTTATATAAGTCGAACAAACACCCTCACATAGAACACAACGACAAAAAAATCCTTGCTTCCCTTGCCCGATACCCTCCCCCTTCTTGCTACTAGTCGAAACAAACAACACTCAAGGAAATACCACCATCAAAATTTTTCTACTACTCCTTCCAATCCCTCTACAACACCTACAATCACCCAAATTGATCCTACATTAATCTTTATCAATCCAACAAGAAAAATCACCATGCAAGGATTTTTCTAAAATCTTGATTTTATTAATTCTTGAAGTTTTTGATTGAAGAAAAAGAGTAAAGATTGAAGATTAAGGGTAAAACAAGTGTTGGTTGTTATAAAAAATCAAAGTATTGGATATTTAAGGGTGTGTTTGGATCGGCTGATTAAGGACAAAATGACAATTCGATTCGATAATATTTATATTGCATCATCTATGTGATTGTGAGCCCTCATAAAACCCGGCTAGATCTTTTGTTATTTTATGAATATGCATAGGTTTATGTTTTTATATATTTTGGAATCCACTAGAATGATGTTAAATTGATTTTTGAGGTGTTGAATAATTGTTGGTTATGATAGAGGATGGAGATAGGTTAGCTAAGTGAATTTTGTGAATTGTGTTAGGTGATGAATATAACGTTTAGTATGATTTTGCAATGGGTCATTTTCTGCAGAAAACTATAGCCTATTTTTGTTTCGTTAAAAATGTTTAAAATTGAATTAAAATTAAGATAATTGATAGAGCTTGGCAAGGACCGACGTTTCGATATACGGATTGTCCCGTAACTCCTAAAAACGAAGATTTTATGGCAATATGAAACTAGGAAAATGGTCATTGTAAAATCCAGTTTTTTGGGTATAAATGGGTGCTGACAGAATTTTGAAGGGGTATTTTCGTCACTTTCTAGTCTGTTTCGGCCTTCGGTCAAAACACGAAAGTTGTTCGGCAAAATGCCGGAATTAACATCCCCGCGAGGTCGGATGAGTCATAAAATCAAGTAAAAAAATGGTCCTAAACTAATGCTAAGTCAAAACCTAGGTTTTTTCATTTGTACAACTGCATCAACCTGATGTCAGGTGGCGTTTATCGTCCATTTCTGTCGATTTCCGGGTCTCGGCCAAAACTAAAAAGTTGTCCGGAACGTCGTTTTACGTCCAGGTACTTTAGAGTCCGAGATGTGAAAATGTGTTCTAATGGGTCGTTTTTGAAACGGGTCAGAATTTGCAAAATATAATAAAAAGATAAAAACTTATAAAAGATGGGTTGGTTGCTGATTTTTGTCAAAATTTGGTAATTTGGGCGTTTTAGAGTCCGTTTGAGCTTATGAAATATGATTAACGAGAAATAATTAGGGCTATTAGAGTTATATTAATTGGTGTACATTTTCGGTTATATCAAAAAATAAAGTAAGTCGCATATAGACAAACTTTAATATTATATGTGTAATAATAGCAAAAGAATAACAAGAAAAGAGGATAAATATATATAAGTTATTGGCGTGTCGGGGGTTGTCGGAAACTTAACATTTTAATAAACGGTAATTAATATCTTACCATAATCTGCTAAATATAGAAACTTTCTTAAAATATTAACCTGCTAAATATAGAAACTTTCTTAAAATATTAACCTGCTAAAAATAGAAACTTTCCTAAAAGAGTAACCTGTTAAAAAAAATAGAAACTTTTCGGAAAAGCGTCTTAAATTAATAAAAACTTAGGGCGCTCATGTGGATTCCATAATATGTAATTATATTATATATAGGTGTGTAGTAAATATATAATTATTTACTTATGCATTTTCCCCTCGATCTTTATTTCTTCTATTCACGGACCACTATGTTATAGGTCGTGGTTGAGACGTGATCGTCATTATTCGTTTGTTGTTGAACCTCTTATCCGATACTACTACCTAAGGTGAGTTCATAGCCCCACCTTTTCTCCTTTAATGGTTTTCTTAAATTATTTTTGGGGTGAGAATACATGCTTGTTTTACCGATTAACTTATCGGTTACTACTACATAAGCGTTACATGAATGTTTTTACTAAAGCTTTTACTTGCCTACCACATGATTTCTAATACATGTTTGATACATGCTTGTTTTATAAACTGGACACAAGAAACTTTATGGTATGCTGGACCCGAATATGAGATCAATTGCATGAGTAGTTAATGCCAAAAGACCCCAACATCATGAACTGTTAATTGCCTATAATGGGTGAGCGCTAGTACAAATAAATAGATCTATTGGGTTTGACAGCCCTGTCCGGGGGTATGAATCGAATCCTTTCGAGCACCCAGTCAACGGACAATTTGTATTTAGAATTTAGGTATATGGCATAATACCTACTTCGGGGGCAAACAAGAATGCATATGATATGCATTACCGTCAAGGTTTCGGTGTCATGAGCTCATTGCAATAGAAACGTGATTAATGACTTGTCCGTACAACAAGTCACTCGATGAACCAAACTTGTGTTCTCTTTTATCTCTTACAAACTCTATGGATTCACTCAATGGTTATTGACACATTACTTGGATTTCGAAAACCATACTTTTGAATGTGGTAACGCTACTCTTCTTACAGAAATATTTCTTGAACTATTTCAATACTGCTTTTACTTAAACCTATGAATTCACCAACATTATTGTTGACGTTTTTGCATGTATTTTCTCAGGTTATTATCTTGTTAGTTGAGCATTGGAGCATTCGGAGACGCGTGATATCACAAACATTAAAGGACTACGTTTTCTCACATTCGATAATCATTTGTCTTTAAAATATACATTGAATCATGTTTGAACTCTTTTAACTTGGTGAAAAGGAAATTATTGGGAACCTCATTACTCTGATATATTTAAAACAGAATGTGGACATTTTAATCAAAAACGTCTCTTTTGAGGTCGTTTACTGTAACTTGTACTTTATACTATGAAGTAGCACCCCAAAATGGTATTCCGTTGCATTGTGATTTTATGGGGGTGTCACAGTATTTATGGCATTGCGTGAGGACACGACAATAGTTTAGTATGGGGGATTTTGGTATGTGCTTAAATACACATACCTTTTACCTAATAAAACGAGGTAAAAAGGACCATTAATGACCAAAAATACAAAAAAATTACAATGTATATAGAGTTATTTCTGAATAGTTCTGCATGAATTGATATATCCCAAAAAGGAGCAAAAACGTAGCCAAAACAACAAAACCAAACGAGAAAGGAAAAGCACACGGAAAAACCAAAGCGAAAGGCGTATACATACCTTAATGGACCGAACCCGACCCATTTTAATGGGTCGGAGTCAGCCCATTAAAACTAAACTTAATAAACCCTTAAGCCATATACATGTTAAAAATCCATTAAACCTTAAACCCCCACTTTGGCCCAAAGTTATACAACCAAGCCCAAGTCAAGCCCAATCCCAACCCGGTCAATGGTCATATTATAAACATAGGGTCAAACATATAACCATGGTCAAAATTACTATTTATCTCCTTCACTCTTTCCCTCCCTTTTACAGAGTATAACACACAGGGTAAATTAAAACCACTCACCCACACACGCATCCCTGGCTTCTAGAAGCCTTATCCCTAACACCATCTGACACATTACTTGACACGCTGGAAATCCCCAAGAACTTCATTGGCTATGAGGACGTGGTGCAGATCCAAGGGCTCAAGATGAATGATTGGGATGTTGTTGAAATCAAGGGCTTAGATTGTGGCTCCGGGACGCTCCTAAAGGGCTAGAAGGTTCCTTCGTTCCTTATAAATAGAAGGCAGATCACACAAGAAAAAGAGGTAGAGTAGGAGTTGTTTAGTCTTATTTTACAGCTTATTTACTGCTTATTTTTATTGTGTTTCCTTTTCCAGTAATGTAACAACTCTTTTATTAATGCAATTTAAAGTTTTGAGTTAATTTTGTCCTTTAAGTTTAGTCTTATTTTTTTAAGCATTTAAATATTAAAAAAATGATTGGATTTTACTTAAAGCAAGTTTAATAAGATCTTATATTCTTGTGTATCTAAGATAAGCTTTCTCAAAAGCATATCTAAGTTGTTACTGTTTCATTATCACTCTCAAAACACCTCGGCTTAACTTGGAAGATAAGCCAGATTGGGATGGGCTTATTGGACCCCACTAGCTTGTGCAAACAAGCTAGAGCTTGTTGATAAGCTCTTTTAAGCATTTATTATCCTTATTTTGAGCAAGGGATCAATGTAAGTCCATTTTATCATTTTAGCTTTATTTTTGTTTTGCTAATTGCATTTACTTATTTCTGCTTAATATTGCTTTTTATGCTTATTTAAATGTTTTTTATGTTTATGTTCAGCTTATTAGTCATTTAGTTTATTTTTTTATATGAAACTGCCTTTTGTATGCTTTATAACTGCTTATTTGAATCTGCTTATTCTAGTGCTTATTACTATTATGTTTTTGCTTATTTATCATCTAAATGTCTTATGCTCATCTGGTTTTCACTTTTCACTCTTTAGAAATCTATTTTAAAAGCTTAAAATGAGTTTTCTTATTTTAAAGGAGTGTTTGGGACAGCAGCACTAACCTTGGTTAGTGCTGCTTGCTGTCAACTTTGGTTGATAAGCCAAATCCTATAAGCTCGTTTAAGGTATTAGGAACTGTTTCTAAAAGTTTTTATGGTTTGAAATTCATTTTTAATGTTTTCCCTAAATGATCTTCGAATCTGTGATATTTAGGCTTAGTTAAACTGCTTATTTTGAAGATTAACTTAAAAGTTGTTTTAGTGGCTTATTTAGGCTTGTTTTTGGTTCAATATGCATGTTACATTAGTTTGCTTAAGCCTGCATTTACACTTAAAGTTTTGAAAGCAATCTGTCATAATTGTTAATCAGTGAACTTAGATTAAGGTTTATAGGACTACTTTTGATCCTAGATTTAAGATGGTAATAGTTTGTTTTAGGTTCTGAAAATCATGGCACAAGCTTATTGGCTAATAAGCTAAATCTGTTTGGGCTTTTTAGAGCTTTAAAACAGCTTAAGCTAGCTTAAATATAGGGCTGCAAAACCCTTTTTGATTCTATTTCTTAGTTTTTATACCAAAGCTGCTTATTTGAATTCTAGCTTATTTGGCTTGATTTCAATGCTTATTTTCTGTTAAATTTGCTTATTAAGTCTAGAATTGCTTAGGCTTATTGGTCTTTGAGTTAGCTTATTTTGTCTTATAGCTTAATCTGTCAAAAGCTAAAAACCTCTAAAGCTTTTTAGCTATTCTGAGCTTTTCATTGCTTATTTCTGTGCTTATTTAAGGTTTTCAGAAAAAGTCATTTCACAAAAATTGCTTATTTTTGTCTTATTTTTAGCTTTTTCAAAAATAAAATAAAAAAATGTTTTACCAAAAAGGTAAGTCACAGGACTCGAACCTGTGACCTCCCCCTCAACACACAGACTCATTACCATTGTGCCCTTGGGACTTTTTCATAAGTCTTTTGTTTCATTTATTTGTTATATGCACATTTCTAAGTTTATGCTTTTTTGCTTATTTGCTTAATAACTGCTTATTCTATTAGTCAATTTTTAAGTTTTCATTTTTCATAAATTTTAAATAAGTCAAAGTAACTTTCTTAAATTTTCCAGATTTTTAATAATTAATTTTCTATTTTTAATATTTTATTTAGATTAAATTTATTTTTAATTCATAAAAAATAAAATAAAATTTTAAAATTTATAATTTCTTTTTCAAAAATTATTTTAATACATTTAGGTTTTAAAATTTGCAATTTGAAGTTTTAGGGTTAAATTTTATATTTTAGGTATTTAGTCGCGTTCTATTTTGCGTAGAATTTAATTGCTTTAAATGTTTAATTCCTGTTATTTTTAGTTAGTTTGCCTTTATTTGCTTTCCCTTTTGCGTTATTAGATTTAGAAACCAAAACTAAATCTTTAATGATATTCAAACTCGGTTCCCAACATAACCGTAAATTTCCATTCACCTCTCACCGAGGAGAACGATACCCGTGTTGATTACCTATTATTCTTTCCTAAGAATAATTTGTATGATACTTAGCTTACGTATAATTATTTTATATATATTATGCATTTGAGGGTTATTTGTTTGATATGTATAAAAATGAACATCAGTAAGCATGTTTCATCCCATCTATGCATCGAGCTTAAGGATCTCACCAGCTTACCCCGATTAAGTCGCCCAATAAAGAATTATGATTATATCACCAACGTATCACGATTAGTGAATAATCACCTTGGGTTGCAATTTACCTACGTCTCACGTAGAGTAAAAGGCAATTACAAGTGTTCTTACAATTAGGTGGCAACGACTTAGTTTTAAAAATTTAAATAATCAAAACCCACCAGTAAAAGTTAGTTTAGGGTTTAATTCATTTGAAGCATCATCTAGTGGAACTAAGGAAATAAAATTTATGAAAGCTCAGAAAAAGGCATCCTTTGATGGAGGTACCATAAACATGGGCGGCCCCCTTAGTGTTCAGGCGGCCCCCAAAGCAATTATAGGACCGCCGCCAGCAACTACACCTGGATCTGAGAAAATTGTGTCTTTTCAAAAATCTATTTTGGGTCCTAGACCAAAACACATAATAGTAAACAATGTCAAAGTTCCCATTGCTAGTGATAATGAAGTTAAAATTTTTTATAAGCCATTATCAAAACCAGGAGTTGGATTTTCGAAACCTAATTTTAGATCAAAAACTCCACCACCTAGAAGAGTCACAAATAACCATTCTCGTCCTAAGACACCGCTACCAAAAAGGAACGTTGGCCGACAAAACCAACCTCATGGCTTTCCCGTAACTTGGAACAATTTCCAACGTCAAAGTTACATGCCATGGGAAATGTGTCTTCCATTTCCACATCCCAACCAATTGCATCAAATGCAAGGGATGTTTAGCACTAACAACTTTGGACCCATGAGATATTGGGGACCAAATGTTTGAGTTATTGTCTTATATAAATAGATATGCCTTAGAGTCGACTTGGAACCCGATGAGTGGATAAAGGATAGCGGATGCTCTAAACACATGACGGGTAACCGAAAGCTCTTCTCAAGCTACAAGGCATACAATGGAGGTAATGTTATTTTTGGTAGCAATCTTCGCGGTAACATCATTGGCAAAGGTACGATTTCGAATGACTCTCTCAAAATAGATAATGTAGAACATGTAGATAACTTAAGATTTAACTTGCTAAGTGTAGGACAAATATGTGATAATAAGTGTAGAGTAACTTTTTTTGAACATGATAGTGAAATCACTAAGGACGGTAAGGTCATAGGTAGAGGTATAGGAAGAAAGGCTTACATGTGATGAAATTAGGAAATAAGCCAAAAGACCAAATCTGTCTAGCAACGATTGATGAAAACTCCATGTTTGTGGCATAGGAGATTAGGTCACGTAAATATGCGTCTCATTCAATCGTTAGCATCTAAGGAATTAGTTAGAAACCTACCTAAGCTTCAGTTTGATCAACACTTCTGTGATGCTTGCAAAATTAGAAAACAAGCTCACGCTAGTCACAAAGCTAAGAATATAGTCTCAACGACTAGATGCTTAGAACTCCTTCATATGGATCTCTTCTGTTCATCCGCCGTACGGAGTTACGAAGGAAACCGCTACACCTTAGTCATAGTAGATGACTACTCTAGGTATACTTGGACTAGATTCCTTAAGGATAAAACTGAAGCCTTTGATCAATTCAAAATATTTAGTAAGAAAATTCAAAACCAATTAGGATGTACAATAGTGTCAATAAGAACCGACCACGGTAGGGAATTTGATAATGAAGTGCAATTTGGAGAGTTTTGTAATACAAATGGTATTACACATAACTTCTCAGCTCCACGCACTCCACAATCAAATGGCGTGGTTGAAAGGAAAAATAGGACACTTCAAGAAATGAGTAGGACTATGTTGAATGAGCAATCGTTACCATAAAAGTTTTGGTGTAACGCCGTAGATACTTCAACATACATTCTCAACCGAATCCTAATTAGAGCCATTCTAGGAAAAACACCTTATGAACTCTTGAGAGGTAGGAAACCTACTCTTGATTACTTTAGAGTGTTTGGAAGCAAGTGCTTCATTTTAAACACTAAAGACTACCTTACCAAGTTTGACCCAAAGTCATACGAAGGTGTCTTTTTAGGTTACTCCCAAAATAGTAAAGCCTACATCATTCTTAATAAACATACTAGGAAAGTCAAAGAATCACTCAACGTGACATTCGATGAAACTCCTCCACCCTCTAAGACATCACCCTTGGTGGATGATGACTTAGATGAAGAAGAAGCAATTAAGGTTACCGAAAAGAAAAACTTAGAAAATGACATTGAGGATGAAACTTTAGAGATTGACGAAATAGTCAATATTAAGGAGTCTAGGAACCATCCATTAGAAAATGTCATAGGAAACCTTAACCAAAGAACCCTTAGGTCACAAGCCCAAAACCAAAGTAACTTCTTTTGTTTTATATCAACTATAGAACCTAAGAATGTGAATGAAGCCTTAACAGATGAAAGTTGGATAGTCGCCATGCAAGAAGAATTAAATCAATTCATTGCTAACGACGTTTGGGAGTTAGTTCCACAACCTAGGAATATGACAATCATAGGAACTAAGTGGGTGTTTAGAAATAAGTTAGACGAGAACGGTATTGTTTCTCGAAATAAGGCTAGGTTAGTTGCTCAAGGCTATAATCAACAAGAGGGCATCGATTATGATGAAACTTATGCCCCAGTTGCTAGACTTGAGTCAATTAGGATACTATTAGCTTATGCTTGTGCTTTAGATTTTAAGCTATTCAAAATGGATGTAAAAAGTGCATTCCTGAACGGTTTTATTAATAAGGAGGTATACGTGGCACAACCTCCAGGATTCATTGACTTTGAAAAACCGAATCATGTTTATAAACTTAAGAAAGCTTTATACGGTCTTAAACAAGCACCCAAAGCTTGGTATGATAGATTAAAAGCTTTTCTTATTAAACATGAATACAAAATGGGAATGGTAGATAACACACTTTTGATTAAGAAGAAAAGTTCAAATCTCATCATCGTTCAAATATATGTCAATGGCATTATATTCGGCTCGACTTGTCAAGACATGTGTGATGAATTTGCCAAAATCATGCATGACGAGTTCGAGATGAGCATGATGGGTGAACTTAACTTCCTCCTTGGATTACAAATAAAACAAATGGAAGATGGTATCTTCTTAAATCAATCTAAATATATTAAAGAAATACTTAAGAAATTTGGCTTAGAAGATTCTAAACCAATGAAAACCCTTAATGACATCAAATAATGTTACTTTGTAGCATCATTTATCCCAAGTATTTTATCCACTTTTATATAATTATTGCAAGATTTGGTACTTAATTACTTAAAGTTGTTAAATGCAGTAATTATAGGAGCATATTGTGAAGACATGCTAAAAAACGCACATTCTGGAGCTTAAACGATGATATTTGAAGAGTACTTAACTCTGACTACATACGCTGTATCCAGCAAGGAAGATACAGCGTATCAACGCCTGGACTTCACAAGATAACGCGTACGTTAAATCCTAATACGGCGTATGTAACACCCCTATTTTTTGGTAGCCTAGCGGAATTTACAATGGGTGTTACTTCATAGCACAATACACCAAGATATAGAAAATGACTCAAAAGAGACATTTACAAAACATGTGTTCCATTATTGAAAATCAAAGTAAATGCATTTAATCCCAAAGAAATCGCAACCAAATCCATCACAACATTTAAAAAGTAATTGTTTCAAATTTAAATACATTGTTTTATGAAAACAAGGAACACATTAGCAAGCTTCTACACAAGCAACCACACGCACAACACCACCACTCCATCGTTGCCATCATCCTTGGTTACCTGAGATAAAACATGTGAAAAATGTCAACAAAAACTGTTCAGTGAATCCATAGTGTTTATCAACAATGAGTAAAAATCTTTGAACACAAGTATAGTTCTCGGGAAAACATTGCAACGAATACAATGTATCAATCTCATTTCACTCATTGAGCTCATGACACCGAACATTAACACTACATATATCTTTTCATATTTCTATAATTTGCCCCAAAATAAGGTATTATTTCCTCATACCCACTCGTCTCCATACAAAACGTCTGTTTGATAAGGTGTTCACCAATGGATCCATACCCCGAACGAGGTTGTCAAACCCAATAGATCTATTTAATGCACAAGCATTTACCTCGTGGGTAATTAACGATTCATGAAATTAGGGACTTTGGCAATAGCTACTCATGCAGAAATATCTTATAATCGGGTCCAGCATACCATAAAATCACATGTGTTCGATTTTTAAAAACAAGCATGTATCTCCCTCGCGGGTTTATAAAACATTCAAAAGATTTAAAAGCGAGGCTATGAACTCACCTTAAGCAAAAGTATCCAATCAAACAAGTCAACACGAGCAAACAACATCATGTCTCACCCGCGACCTATATTATATATAGCGGTATGTGATTACGAGAAATATATTTTATACAATGCACACTTGCATATTAGCTATCACATATATATAATTATATACCACGAATCTCCAAGTGCGACTCAAAATATTTATTTCGACGCACCAACAATGTTGTTCCTTTGAAAAGTTGCCGAAAGTAAGGATAATATAGAATCCAAGATAATATTTCATCATTATGTTACTAACTTAATGAACCCCTTGACACAAAAAGACCATACACGAGGTTTACAGCATCTTTGAATTTCCATGGTCAATTTTTGTAGTTGACTTTTCCTACAAATTTTACTCAACTTCATTTGGTTGTAAAAGATTCGTTTTTAAGAGTTACGAAACCCATTTTATAACAAAACGACCACAAGAATATACTCTATCATTCTATAATACTTAAAATAAGTTTGAAATTTTTTTCGACCCGCCTTATGGCTGTCAAACTTTTTGCTCGAAAATGACTAGTACAAAACCCATTAAAACATTATTTTCCACTTCCAACAATGTCAAAAATACTCTTAACTAGCTTATCTATATACATTAAACTCATTCCACTTCAAATCAACAACCAAATACTCATTTGACACTTTCGCACTCGGATCTCTAGTAAAAATCACATACATGCAATACAACATATATAATAATAACGCGACAAGCTAAATAGTATACTTACAATCAACTCAACACAAGAAAATAGTTCACAAAACTTTTCTTTTGGCTTCCCCTTTTTGATCGTGGCTCGAACTCAACCCAAACAACAAAACCACAACTTTTTAATTAATACCCACTTTCAAAAACACTAGATCTAACACCAATACTTAATATTTTCAACCTAAATCTTCAAGAACTCGACCCAAATTAAAACTAGCAAAATACTTGTTGCATGTCGAAACTTTTTAGTGGGATATGCTTATTTTGATGCAAGGATTAATATTTTCTAGTCGGATCGTAATGCATGCAAGTCAGCGACGGGTTTTGGGTGGTTGTGGTGGCTCGTCGGACGTACGGGGGAGAGGGGGAGAAACACAAATTTTTCTAAAAGAAAAATGTGAGTGTGTGTGTGTGTGTTTATATAGGGGGGCACTTTGGGTATTTGACACATTGGGTCCCTAAACTTCCAAAATATGTAAATAAAAATTACAAGGGTGTTGGTTTCGGGTTTATATCGACCATAGGGCTCAGTTTTATAGTCTCGTAATTAATTTTCTTCCGTCAATCTTTATTTAGTTTAAAACATTTAATAAAATGTTAAATCACGTAAGCCACGACTTTAGACACGGTTTTTTCAAAAACACAGGAAAAGCCATAAAACACCAAAAATAAATATAGCTTCGCTCTCGGAGCAAAAAAATATAATTTTCTAATTTTTTTTCTCAAGCGCTTTAAACAAATAGAAATTTGAAACACGGCTTGTAATTACCCAATAATGAAAACTTTCACCGAACCGACTAAAAACATAACGACTATATTCATCTATATAGTAAAATAATTATCATGGCTCGAAGTAAGTTTTGACCTAAAACTTGGGTTGTTACATTCCTCCCACCTTAAAGGAGCGTCGTCCCAGTGCTTAGTTTGACTTATCCGCTTTTTCATTTCTCGCAAAGAGGTGAGGGTACTTGTTTTTGAACTGATCTTCACGTTCCCAAGTAACTCTGGTCCTCTTCGTGAATTCCAGTGAACTTTAACGATAGGACTCTGACTTTGCTTAAGTCGCTTAACCTCTCGATCTACAATTTACACCGACTCTTTAATAAAGTGCAACTTGTCATCAAGTTGAATCTTGTTAAGTGGGATGATGAGATTTTCATTCGCTAAGCACTTCTTGAGATTGGAAACATGAAATGTGCTATGAATCCCTTGCAACTCTTCAGGTAGTTCCAACGTGTAAGCCACCAGACCTACTCTTGTAAAGATCTTGAATGGTCTGATGTAATGTGGACTCAACTTTCTGCTTTTTCCAAAACAAATAACGCCCTTCCAAGGCGACACCTTGATAAATACCATATCTCCAACTTTAAATTCCAACGGGTTAATTCTCCTATCCACGTAGCTTTTCTGGCGGCTACGAGCGGTCAACAAGCGGTTCTTGATTTGCACAATCTTTTTTGTCGTTTCTCGAATCAATTATAGACCAGTGAGTTGGCTATCTCCAACCTTACTCCAGCAGACAGGCGATCTACATTTCCGTCCATACAAAGCCTCAAATGGTGCGGCCTTGATACTTGCATGGTAACTATTATCGTAAGAGTACTCGGCCAATGGCAAATGTCGATCCCAACTACTTCCAAAGTCAATCACACATGTACGCAATATATCTTTGAGTGTTTATATCGTCCTCTTACTTTGACCATTCATTTGAGGGTGGTAAGCAGTACTCATATCCAAATTCATCCCTAATGCTTTCTAAAGTGATCTCCAGAATCCAAACGTAAAATGACTATCTCTATCTGAAATGATTGATATAGGAACACCATGCCTACACACAATTTCCTTTAGGTAGAGTTACGTAAGCTTCTCCATGCTATCCGTCTTCTTTATTGGTAGGAAATGAGCTGATTTGGTCAGTTATTCAACAATGACCCAAATCGAATCATACATACTCGACGTCATTAGAAGTCCAAAAACGAAACCAATAGTGATCCTTTCCTATTTTGACATGGGGATTTTAGGTTGTTGAAGTAGTTCAGATGGTCTTTGATGCTCTGCTTTGACTTTTTCATAAGTCAGACACTTGCTCACATAGGTGGCAATAACAACCTCCATATTCGGCCACCAATATAACTGCTTTAGATCTTGATACATCTTGTCAGATCTCGGGTGAATGGAGTACTTAGACTTACGCGATTCATGCATAATTAAGTCTCTCAACCTACCAAATCGTGGCAACCAAACACGCTTTCCAAAAAATGAGTCCCATCAGGGCGAAACTCAAATATTTTCTTAATCAACCTCCCCAACTTCTCAGCCCTTACATTCTTCTTTTTCATCGCCTCTTTCTGAGCAACAAGGATCTACTTAGGGAGATTGTTATGAACAGTCATCACCAAAGCTCAAATACGCAATGGCTTAATTCTTTCCTTTCGACTTAAGGCGTCAGCCACTACATTTGCTTTTCTAGGATGATACCGAATCTCACAATCATAATCACTTAAAAGCTCAATCAATCAATGTTGTCTCATGTTAAGCTCTTTCTGATTGAGAATGTACTGGAGACTCTTATGATCAGTGAAAACCACATACTTTGTCCCGTACAAATAAAGTCTCCATAAACTAAGAGCAAAAACAATGGTGCCCAACTCCAAATCATGGGTCTTGTAGTTCTCTTCATGGACCTTCAATTGTCGAGAAGCATATGCGATAACCTTTTCCCGTTGCATCAATACGGCTCCAAAACCTTTGAGTGATGCATCACAATAAACCACAAAATCTTTCGTCCCCTCTAGTAACGCTAAGATAGGTGCACTACATAATTTCTTCTTTAGTATCTAGAAAGCTTCCTCTTCTTCTTTACCCCAATCATATTTCTTATCCTTTTGAGTCAACTTAGTAAGAGGCTTAGAAATCAAAGAAAAACCTTCAATAAACCTTCGATAATAACTGGCTAACCCAAGAAATTATCTCACCTCTGTTGCCGTTGTTAGAGCAGCCCAATTCTTTATTTCCTCAATCTTGGCAGGATCGACATGAAAGCCTTTATTGTCAATCACATGACCGAGAAATTGTACCGAATCTAGCTAAAAGTCACACTTTGAAAACTTAGCATACAATTACTCCTTCTTAAGTAGCTTCAAGATAATCTTCAGGTTCTCTCCATGCTCTTCTTTTTCCTTGGAATAAATCAGAATATCATCAATGAACACAATCACGAACTTATCAAGATATGGCTTGCATACTCGATTCATTAAGTCCATGAATATAGCAGGCGTATTGGTCAGTCCAAACAACATCACTTGGAACTCAAAGTGACCATACTAAGTCCTAAATGCAGTAATTGGAATGTCCTCCTCTTTAACTCGAAGCTGATGGTAACCTGATCAAGTACACACTCAAGCCTTGAAGTTGATCAAACAGATCATCTATTCTCGGAAAAGGATAACGATTCTTGATAGTCAGC
>BQNB010084232.1:18788-28814 GCA_026074375.1 Tanacetum coccineum
AAATATAAAAACACAAAAAGAATCTTCCTTCAACCCTTAGACCTTAGTGAACATTCGATCCGACCTTCACAGTGCTATTCCCCTAGAGAACGATAACAACCCCCGAGCCTTGCCTATACTACACTACAACGGTTAGGTACACTGCCTAGGGAGTTATAAAACTTCGTGTAGAAGTCCTACGACTACCGCAATAAGTTTTTGGCGCCGCTGTCAGGGAATAGCATAGGTTTTGGATTCAATCTAGCTTAGGTCTACTCACAAGATTCTTATCAAGTGAGATTTAATTTCTTGTCAAGTAGCTTTCTTTTAGTCTATCTCTTCTTTATGTAGTTGTTCGTAAATATGTCTTTCGTTACCATGGCGGATGAAATCACACTTGATTCGTTAACGGAAGAACAATTTGAGTGCTTCATAGAATATTACCATGAAAATTATCTGGAAGATTTTAAAAGCGACTTAGAGAATCTTGAGGAAATATATAAAATGATGAATGGTGGAGTAGAATATCCTCGCACATAAAATGTCTCACCTAGTGAAATTAAAGAACCATATGAGCCTTCACCTAGGATGTATTCGTATGAACAACCTTCGTGTTTAGGATCAAATTTTGTTGGTGGGACCCTTAGGAAAAGTGACCAATTGCATCAAACTTTTGAGAAGAGCTCCATAGCAATGACCCATAAGTTAGATGACATGATTGAATTGCCTAAGTCACAACCTAAGAGAACATATAACGAGGATTTAGAACGTGAGATAGTTATGGTTAAGATACCTAAGTGCATGGCATGGTTAGATGATGAGCCCATAGGTTATCTAGATACGATAGAGGATAAGGTGAATAATTCGAGCCCACAATGAACCTCACAAGTCCTCGCATCAATTGAGTTATACATAGCACCAGTGACTCACTCAGAAGAAGTAAAAGAGACTATAGGAATCCCAATGGAAGTATAACCTTTGGACCACATGAAACTAGAGGATCTAGGCTTAAATACTAATACTCGTGACCTCTTTCTTAGTTCTAAGGGATTTCCTAGTGTTGATGAACTGGAGCCTCAACTTTTACCTAATTTTTCACCCTTAGATGTAAATATAGGAGATAAAAGAGGAACCGACCCACCCATCAACCCATATAGTAAGGGTAGTTTTAGGATAAAGGTAGTAGAACCCTTGACCATTTACACACCGCCTTCACCCACGTGGCATACTTTCATTGAAATGGTGTGTATCACTACTATCACACGTACTTGACCTTAAGTGTAGGGGAGACCTACCTTTTACGCGTCAAATAAGCATAGAGTCAGGCTCGTGACTCGAACAAAAACAAGCGCTTGTTGGGAGGCAACCCAATCTTTTATTTCTTGCATATTAGGTGTGTCTTGTATGTCTTGTGTGTTTGTTTCGAGTCATATAATTGTATTGTTAAATCTCAGGTTTTATGTAGTATTTGGTACAAGAAATAACTTAGAAGATTGCGTGCATGAAAATTTTCATCAAAAACAAAAAGTGAATTTTCACAGATTGTGGAGACGGCGTCACAGATTGTACGCGACGCCGTCAACTCGACCACTGTGACGACGTCAGGATATTCCTGATGGCGTCATGAGGCCAGTTACTAGAAAATTTGAAATTTTTAAGTATTTTTGAAAATATAACTTGTGTAACATCTAAAATATGTAATTCTTTTGTAAATCTGCAAAAACCTATGATTATGACATTACTTTCATCTTATCTTTATTGCTTTCATAGAGTCTAAACTTAGTTAATGAGGTTGTATTTATCATTCACCCATGGATTTTACGCTTGGTGTAGTTGTCTTTGTCTTTGATTTACAGATTATATTTGACGAGAAAAAGCTTGGAAGTTCTTAAGAAGTTTCATTGAATGATTCTTGGAGGACGATCTAACTAGTTATCGCATGTTTCTTCTCCATTATTGAGCAAACCAGGGGAGTACTAGTTTCTTTTCCTTGTTTTCTTTTCTCTTTAATTCGTTCTTATGGGTACTTCTATAGAACATTATGGACAATGTTCAACTTAAGTGTAGGGGGAATAAGCCTTAGAAACTATTCTTTCATTTGTCATTTGCTTTGTCCTTAAAATGATGGGTATTATATCGAAACATAGCATAAAAGGTAATTTTGACCCAAATTTAAATTTTTTATGACACATACGGACGAAAACCGAGTATTAACAGCGTCTCATGGATAGGAATGTGTATGACTAGCACAAAAACCCTTAGAATTCCACCCTAAAAATGTGAAGTTCGCCTTTAGATCTATAGGAATTCGGGTATCTATTATTGATACCCAAGATAGTTTATACCTTTAGCATTCTCGAGTTAAGGAGTGAGCTGTCATATGTGTCTATTCCGTCATTACGGATGTATACATGTGGTCTTTGTCGCCTTTTCTAGAGCATTGAGATCGGTATTAAATTATATGAGTGTACCGGTAGTATATTAAATTCTAGAACTTGTTTTTGTGATGCATTCCGAGACCGCATAGTAAGTATTAGGATTTGCTTGATAAGAGGCATTAGGATTAACCCATGTTTTAAACCTGTAATTGTTATGATGGTCACACCGATCATATAACTATCCCACACCCTTGCCATGTACTCATTTTTAGTGCAGGATACCCCTAGTTCAACCCTTCGAGCCTATCCTTTTTCACGGTTCTCATAATTTTCTGGTGGATTCCAGATCATTAATGAAGAGCATTGTCACTGTTGATCCCAATATAATAGATCTTGCTTAGCTTGTATAAGCTTAAGTTGTATTAAATAAATCCAAAACAACTATGACAGAAACTTTGATTATGAATATCAAAGACTATGCGGAATCTAGTCAATGATACTAAGAAGAATTTCAATGAAACAGTAATAACAAACAGTTTACTAAATTTTCAGCCTCAATATAAAACGAACACTCTTAATAGTGTTAGGGTTTACAAAACCTTGAAGCTACGAATAACACTTTTCTAGATATCTGAATTATACGATTTTGATACATCAAACTCTATACCCTATGACCTCCTTTTATACACCAAGGAGTCCTAACAGGCTTACAATATTTTCCTAAGTTACCATGATCTTCTTAACAAATAACTTATACGTATCTTTTACAAAAATATCTCATACTTATCCCGTAAGTAATCTTGATAAACAGTCTTCATCTTTATCCTTTCTCTTGTCTTTATCCTTTTGACAGTAGAAATTCTTCTAGCAGTTGTAATCTTTCAGCAGTTGTAGCCAGCAACATTAGCTTTTATATCAGCAGCACTAACTGTGTACAAGCAGTAGTAACTACTTAGAATATTTTCTTCATTCTTCATCAGCAGTACTAAGTTACACTACCAGTACTAACTTTATGCTAACAGTTGTAACTTTACTCAAGCAGTACTAACATATACTAGCAGTACTAAGTTACACTAACAGTAGTAACTTTTATACTAGCAGTATTAACTACTTAGTAGTATTTCTTCTAAGTCTCTGAGCAGTCTTAACTTCCATTAGCAGTAGTAATATATACTAGCAGTAGTAACTGGCAGTACTAACTACTTAGCATATTTTTCACTAATATCACTAACAGCACTAAGTTATGCTTAGCAGCAGTAACTCTAACCTTAGCAGCAGTAACTTCCAAACAGCTTCAAAAAGTCTTTTAATCCCAACAATCCTCCCCTAAACTTGATGTTCATCTTCTGAATCTTCAAGTTTCTTGATTAAAAGCTTTATCTTCACTAGGAGGATGCATTCAAACACTTCCAGGATTCTTGAGCTGTTTTGTCATGAGCTTAAGAAGTTGATAGCACATTTCATTCCAATGGTCAGCTTGAAGCTTCTTGTTGAGCATTTCTGTGATTGTTGCAGGTGTAAGTGGATACTTTTTCTCTACCAGCATAAAGATATGCAGATTCTGAAATCTCATAAAATGTACTCCACTTGAAGAAAATAGCTTCCAAACTGTCACTTTGTGTCCTTGTAGATTTCTCCATACTTCACTTTCTACATCAGGTTCAAACATCACTTTCAGATCACTCCATAACACACTCTCATATCCCTCCTATGGCTTTGTATTCCCATGTTTAGCTTTAACCAACTTCCAAAGGGTTTCCAAATCTTCTATGTCAATACTCTGAAGCATCTTAATCATTGATGAGTACCTCCTTGAACTTCCATCAGCTCTTATAATTTAAAAGTATCCCATCTTTCCTTCTTTGATGATTTTCCAGTCAACAATGATTGGAGGCTTAGTGGCTAGAGGTATAGCATCAATTTCTACCTCGTCATCAGGAACTATCTCCATATGTTTTTTCATCTCTGCTTCATCATCATCAATCTTTTGCTTCTTTGCCTTTTCTTGTTCTAGTTCATCACCTGCTCTCTTAGAACTGCTTTCTTGTGCCATCTCTGCCTTATTGGAGCTCTCTTTTACCAACTCTGTATCCATATCTACAAACATGTTTACCCTTGTCATGGCTTTATCAAATAACTTGTAAATTTCATCATAGTTTTTGCTCTTCAGCTGATTTGTGTATATCCAGCCATGTTTTCAGATAAGTAGACATTGTATTTCTCTTTTGAGCCTTAGTTGGTGGTTTTCTTCTCTGCTCTTCTGCTCTAAGTCTTGCAAAATGCTTCTTTCTTTTATCCATGAGCTCCACAAACATCTTTGACCTTTCTTCAATGGTCAACTATTCCTGCTCTTGTGCCTGTAATCTTGTAGCAAGCTTATAATCTGAATCCATCATAGCTTGAACATTATCCCATTCAGCAATTCTTACATCTTCTTCTCTTTGCTTTTCCAGTCTTTCCTCTTCTTCTAGTTCAGCTTGCAATTCTTCTTGAAGTCTTTGAGAAATTTTTTCATCAATCATAATTTGATCTTTTCTTTAGGCTCAACCATTTTTGCCTTGCCTTTGTCTTTAGCCTGTGGAAGTTGTGATGGTTGTGAAGGTGATGTTGTTGTTGTAAATTCACTTGGCTCTTAAACTACAACCCCTCTAGCCTTGGGTCTTGTAACAGTAGTTGTAGTTGTTGTAGCAGCAGTTGTAACAGCCTTGGGATTAGTTGCTTTGATTTCTATTAAGGTCTGAGCCAGAGTCAACTCATCAACAGTTGTTGTTGTAACACTGGCAGTAACTTCAGCAGTACTAACTACCTTTTCAACCTCAACTTCCTGCTCATCTAAAACTCCTGTATCAAACATTAAATTATCATCATTCATCTCCTGAGTCTCGTCAATCAATGTAACCTCTTCATCTGCATCAATATCAACAATTTTCCTCCCTTGTTTGGATGCATCCTCTTGATCACCCAAACCTTCATCTTTAGAGGATTCTATTCTTGCAGTTCTACCAACCTTCCTTAACATTTTAAGCCCTGGAGTTCTTGACGTATTCCTCTTCTCTAGCTTTTTGACCCTCTTCTTTAATTTAGTATCTCTATAGCTTAAGAGGTCTTTATGTTCTCCAAGTCAAGAACTTTTTGTGACAAGTTGGTACAAAGTTCCATCATTCATTTAGTTTCAGTCTATCCTCACCACTGAGTAGTGGATCATTGGCATGTGTAGTTACATTTTCATCATTGGGAGCCTCATCTGCTATAGGCTCTGTAGAATCACTAGGTTGAGAAACCTCAGTGTTTTGTTTCTTGGACTTCCTAGGCTTTTGCTTCTTTTGAGGTTATGATGATGATGGTTAATTAATGGTGGGTGTGTGTTGGGGAACAGTAGGCATTACAGAACCTTCACCCTCTTGTTCTTGTGCTTGAACAATCATGGTTAGAAATAAAGGTGTGTCCCTACTAGAAAAGTCTTTTCCCTGCCTCTTCATGTTAGCAAAGACCTTCTTAGTGTGAGAAGGTGTAACATAAATCTTTTTATGTTTAGACATTCCTTCAACTTGTTTATCCAGAAACACTTACACAAACCTTTGATACATTAGAAATTTAACCCCACCCTCCAAGTTCTTCACCATATTATCAAAAATGTACTTGAAAAAGTTGAATTTTTGGTTTGTGGCAAGACAGATAACAGTTGAGGCCATAGTGCTACTAAATTCATTCCAAGTAGTAGTCTTAGCACTAAGGCATTGCAGAATTGTATGGATAAGAAATTTCCATTAAGGTGAAAAGAAAGCTTTATAGAATGTAAGCTTTTGTGTAAGATTTTCATACCCTATGAGTGTCAGATGTTCAAAAATTGTAGCATTTGGCAGACATTCAGTACCTTTAGCATCTTCTAATTAAATATCACTTCTTACACTTGTCTCAGTGATGATCACCTTTTTCTTATCTACTAGGGCTTGAATCTACATTTCTTCATTAACAGTTTTTACCTTTGCTGTAGTCCAGAATTGCTCAATACATGAAGTATAGATTGTGGGATTAACCGTTAACGCATATTTGATAGGATGTGCGTTCAAAAATTCCACAATTTGCTCGAATCCATAACTTTCAGTGGGTTTATCTAAGAATGCAACCATGTTGTGTGAACTAGCGAACTTTAGGGTAGCCATTGATGTTGGGTTTTGATGATTAACAATGAAATTGAGTTAGGGTTTTTGATTAGAGGGTATAACAAAGATTGAAAATGATTAAGTGATTGAAAGAAACCCTCAATTGAAGTATTTATGAAATCACCCTCAACAACATTAATTTGAACTAGCAGTACTAAGTTAAGCCTAACAGCATTAACTGACCCAGCAGTAGTAAGTTATGCTTGGCAGTATTAACTTAACCAGCAGTAGTAAGTTTATGCCTAACAGTAGTAACAAACACTAGCAGTAGTAAGTGTATGCCTAGCAGCATTAATTTTGAGTCACCGGTATTAACTCTAATTTTGTTCTAAAAAGCATTTCCATCATCAATTTTGATTCTCACAAGCTCTCTTTTTGTTTTTATTCTAACTATATCTCTTAATTCTTTTTCTCACCAATTCACTCTATCTGTTTTTATATCTCACATCTCTCTTTCTGTTTTTATTCTCACTATATCTCTCAATTCTTTTTGCTCACAAAGTCACTCTTTCTATTTTTGTTTCACCTGTCTCCCTTTATGTTTTTGATTTCTCTCATTTCTTTTTACTCACAATTCTCTCTGTCTGTTTTTTATTTCTCTCAATTTTTTTTGCTCATAATTCTCTCTGTCTGTTTTTTATTTCTCTCAATTCTTATAGTATTAATTATATTTAATAGTATTAGGTATAACTAACAGTATTAACTTAGCAGTATTAAGTATAACTAGCAGCACTAATTATACTTAACAGCAGAAACTTAAAGTTATCAGTACTAACTCAAATTTCCATCCTGAGCAGCTTTTTCATTCCTTTTTAATCATCATTTGTGTATAATCCGCTACATATGAACACAATTAGCCTCCCCTTAATCAATACTTCATAGGTTAAGCATTCCAATACTTGCAATCAGATATTCAAATCTGCTAACATCAAATGCTTTTGTGAGCAAATCTGCAACATTCTGATCTGTGTAAATCTTTATCATCTGAATAAGTTTCTTTTCATTGGAATCTCTGATAAAGTGATACCTAATCTCAATGTGCTTTGTCTTTGAGTGAAAAACAGGGTTCTTCACTATGCAAATAGTACTCTCATTATTAATATGAATCTTAGTCTGTATAAAGTTATATCCATAATCTAGCAATTGATTTTAAATCCAAAGCACATGTCTACAGCAATTATAAGCAGCTATATACTCAGCTTCAGTTGTGGAATTAGCAACCAAAGTTTGCTTCTTGCATTGCCAAGAAATCAATCTACACCCTAGGAATTGACAACCTCCTATTATGGACTTCCTATCTAAGCTTGCTCTGCAAACATAATATCTGGCCTTGAAGAAGTTAGGTATATCAATAATCCAATCATGGATCTATACAAGTGTTCATCTACATCTTCACCATTTGTATCTTTTAGCAAAGGCTTATGGGTTTCCATGGGTGTGCTTGCTGTCTTGACATCACTAAAGCTAAATTTCTTCAAAATCTCATCCACATACTTGTCTTGGCTTATAAAAATCCCATACTCCTTCTGTTTCACTTGCAGTCCTAGGAAGAATGTGAGTTCACCCATAAAGCTCATTTGAAACTTCTTATGCATCATCTTCTTAAATTCAGTGCATAATGACTTCTTTGTAGAGCCAAAAATGATATCAACTTCTACATACACTTAAACTAACAGAATATCACCTTTATCTCTTTTGATAAATAAAGTCTTGTCTATCTTTCCTCTCTGGAACAATTGTCCAATATAATAGTTGAAAGAGGTTTCATACCAAGTCTTGGTGCTGTTGCTGTATTTAAAATTGCCCTTTTACTTTGTTTCTTGTAGGAAAAGTCTGGGTGCTTCAAATCCTGGTGGTTACAAACATAGAAGTCACTCTTCAATCTTACATAAAGATAAGCACTCTTGACACCATTTGATACACAACAATGTCTTTACAATGAGGCATAGGGTCTAATAATAGCCATTGCTTAATTCTATGAAAACAGGAGCAAAACCATCATAATAGTCTAATCCTTTCTTCTTGTGTGTATCCTTGTGAAACCAATCTTGTTTATTTTTAATCATAATGCCTCTTTAATCTTTATTGTTCATGTACAATATTTAAGTACCAATGGCCCTTGTGCCAATTAGGTAAATCTCAAGGTCCAAAACTTGTTGTAACTTGAACTTATAGAAGCTCCTCTTGCTTAGTTTCTATCCAGCTTGGAGTCTTTAATGCTTGAATTACCTTCTGGGCTCTTCTTGCTGATAAGAAGGCATGCAACTTAAACCAATTTTGAAAGTCTTTATGGTTGGTCCTCTGCTGCACTGAACTAAACATAACATGTTTTCCAAATTCTTTTCTTTCTTCTTGTTTGAGGGCTGAATGCAAGTCTCACAGATTTTGTTCAACGGATGATCTTTGGTATTCTTGTAGATAGAATAGGATGACAGCATAAATGCATACTATATGTTCATGTCATCCTCTGCACCAAATTCTCTTCATCATCATCTAAGTAAACAATATCTTCCAATTCAGGAATATTTAGATCATTTGGAAGTTTAATGCTTGTTTTTTGATCAACAACATTAACTTCTAAGCCAACAGCATTAACAGTTGAACTAACAGCATTAACATTGTTAGTGTAGTTTCCATCACTAGCAGTATTAATATTGTTAGTGCTGTTAATATTAGCATCTAACACTTGATTAATTATTGGCTCCTCTGTACTTGAAACCTCACTATCTTTCCCTTCAGTTGGATTTCCACTTTCATTCCTTGGATCTTAAACATCCTTCTTTTCCTCTTCCCCTGATGGTTCGAATCCAACATCAGGAGAATCCTTTGAATTTTGAGAGAATAGTGGATCAGCAGGCCACATTAGTAGCAAAATGTAATCTTTGCCAGGTACTGTCTCCATTCTAGCTTTACCTATATCATCACATGCTTTTGTACCTACATTACCATTAAACTGATTTTCTGCAACAACTAGCTTATAATTCATTGAATTTGTTAGAGCATCTATATCAAAAAGCCAATTAGGTCCACTTCCTGCAATATTAGGTGTATTCTCACTAAATTGAACATGCAGGTTCTCTTCTACTATCCTAGTTCTACTGTTAAACACTCTGAATGCTTTGCTATTGGTAGAGTATCCTACAAAGAACCCTTCATTAGCCTTTCCATTGAACTTACCTAGGTGATCTATGGTATTAAGGATTGTAACAGGACACCCAAATGGCCTCATGACGCTTAAGGCATGTTTTCTACCTAGAAAAAGTTCATAAGGGGTCTTGTTGTAAGGCTTGATAACTAACACCCTATTTTATACATAACAAGCAGTATTAACTGCTTCAGCCTAGAAAGTTTTTGGCAATTTTGAATCAGCTAGCATAGTCCTAACAGCCTCTATTAGTGTCCTATTTTTCCTTTCTGCTACTCCATTTTGTAGTGAAGTCCTAGCAACACTAAATTCCCTCTTAATACCCTTTATTTCACAAAACTGATTCATGACCCTATTCTTG
>BQNB010084233.1:0-27137 GCA_026074375.1 Tanacetum coccineum
TAAATGACAAAACTACCTAACATGCAAAGCAACACAACTAACAAAACGCCTAAATCGAAACGCCAACATATCATAAGTTCCCATAAGAAAATTTCACAAACAGCCCAAAACGCCTAAATGCAAAAAACTATGAACCACGAACCACGAACAAAAAAAATCATTTTAACTCATCGATGCAACAAATGCATAACCCCTAAAACAATCGCGGCACAAAACCCACAAATAACCCTCGTTAAAAACCAAACACACATGTTACCGTAGAACGATCGGTAAGGATATCGAAAAATGTGTCAGAGCGTATCCCAAAAGATACGTGTATGTGTGTGTTCGGTAGTATCTATGTTGTATATGTCTATGTGTGTGTTTAAAAGAAAAAAAATGTCGGCCTAATGTTTTTTGTGACATCCGTCAATTTTTGAGGCCAGTAACCGAAAGCAAACAAATGATAATTGTAGGATCGTTTAATTTATAACACGGTGATAATTCTTGTGATTAGGCTAGTTTATAGAGAAAGAAACACATAGAGAGATTTTCTAGAGAGAGAAAGTGTATGTGTTAAAGTGAAAATGATTATTGACTAGCTTGCCTCTTCCAAAGTTACAAGAGGCTTATATAGTTTTTACAAAATACCGGGTATTAGTACCCGACATAAAACCAAAAGACATACGATTAACTATTAAACTACGAAGTATTATAAACAATAAATATACGGGGTGACCAATTCTTTTACTCATATCTAACAAACCATATTAAGATAATTACTATCAAGCACCAAAACCTCAAAGATCTAATGCAACATCATCTTCTACCAGACCTAGTACATCTACCAGACACAAAGGCAAAGAGATCGCCAAACCAGTTACACCTTAATCTGAGTCAGTGTCTGAAGAAGACAGTGATCCTAAACAAGCTCAGAGGGATAAGGATATGCAAAAGAATTTGGCACTCCTTGCAAAGTATTTCAAAAGGCTCTACAAACCTACCAACAATAACCTTCGAACTTCTTCAAACTCCAGGAACAAGACTGAAGATACCACACCAAGGTATAACAACGACAATCAGTCAGGGCAGTTTGGGAATCAAAGGACAATCACAGTTGTTGGGGCTAGGGAAACTGTAAGCAGTCCGGTAGTGCAACAGAATGGGATACAGTGCTTTAATTGCAAAGGATTTGGCCACTATGCAAAGGAATGCAGGAAGCCAAAGCGTGTTAAAGACTACTCGTATCATAAGGAAAAGATGATGATATGCAAACAAGCTGAACACGGTGTTCCACTGCATGCTGAGCAAGCTGATTGGCTAGCGGACACGGATGAAGAGATTTGAAGACATGAATTTGGGGGGGGAAAGCACATTAGTTTCAGGCAAAGATTCAGGAGGACTTACTCGGAGAAACCAGTTCAACTAACAGCCATTGGAACAGGTATAAAACCATGATGAAAATAATGTGTTTGCAAATGAAAGACGACATTCTGAGCAACCTCAATCCATTAATGACACATATGTTTTGAAGAATGATGATAGCAATGTCACTCTTTATTAATCAAATATATGTAATAATGATAATCAGGTTGACCAAAATGCTGCAAAATGTGTTGATGAGCGTGCAGCGCTTGCTAATTTAATTGCAAATTTAACTCTTGATACTGAGGAAAACAAAACGATTTTAAAGCAATTAAAGAAAGCAAACGCATCATTGACTCAAGAACTGAAGGAGTGCAGAACTAACCTTGATGAGACTGGTAGGGCTCTGGGGAAGGCTACTAGTTGTCGGGATAGTTGTCTGATTGCACTTCAGAACAAACAGAATGAGTTTGAGAAGTACAAAGCCTTTAATGATCGGACGATTGATTATGACATTCTTCAAACAAAGTTAAATGAAACTCTAGGACTATTAGCTCGTAAAGACATTGACATAAAAGAAGGTTTAAAAACTAAAGCCTATGAAATTTCAGTTGTCAATCAAAAACACGATGAGTTAGTAAAAAGGAGTCTTTTAACTAAGTCACAATTTGAAGGTCAACTCAAAGAGAAAAGTAAGATCATTTCGGATTTAAAGGTTAAGGAAGATATTGACAAGAGATTGAAAAAGGACAAACCAATTAAAGTTTTTTGAATGAATTGTTTATACTCGTAATCATCAACTAAAACTTATTTCATATGAGCACTCAATGCTCGACATATTAATGGTAGACCAACCTATTGCTAACCCAAGGTACCTAAGAAAGCTTAATCAAAAAAGACCTGTTTGTATGAGATCCCATATTGATACTTTGATCTTGCAAAAAATTACCCCAATAGGGAAGAGACATGACACTTGCAAATGAGAGTAGAGCAAAATTGAATAAAGATTATGTTCAACCATATAAATACACAAAAAGAAGAGTCTTTAAGAAATTTTCAAAGCACCCTCATTGAGAATTCTTTACAGTTCTGGAACGCGCAAAAGATTAGGAAGACAATGTGGACAAAACCGTTTGTTAGAACAAACAAACATTGCTAAAAACGTGCCTTTCTACCGTTTCGAAATCCATTAGTAAAAATACAAGTATTAACGACATGACCAATTAACATCAATCAATTTAAGAAATTGTTGATCAAGCTTGTTAGACATACCTAGTATTTACTTTCGGTGCCAACTCTAAAGAGATGAAGTTTTGATAAAAAGAACTATAATGCCTCTTTCCAAAAAAACTCCAAAAATGTAGTTTTCATTTTGAACTGAACTTAAAACAGAATGCATGAGCTTATGAGTACTTAAATCCCTTGAACAAGAGGTTGATGAACTTAGACTCTGAAAAGGCTGCTTTTTCAAACATATATGCTCGACTTCTCAAGAGTATGTGTCAAAGATGTTACATGTTCATATTTTGCATTCTTTGTCTGGATTTAAATGCTTACCCTGAATACAATGCCTTTATCTACATAAGTCAAAGAATGGAATGTCTTGCATAAAAGCTTTTGAAACAAACTGAATCGTTAACAAAGTATTCATAATAACTTTTGAAGGTGTTTGGCCTAAACTTGGAAAACCCTCGATTTCTCTTTAAACTGCTTACACAATGTAAGAACAAATGAAAAACAACTCATTTGCAAAGAAAACGATCAAATGTATTTCGAAAAGAACGTTAAACAATATCATGAATACAATTTGAAAGCTCAAATGCAGACACAACATAGCCATCATGAGTTAAAGAAACTCAGTGAGAAATGCAAAGGAAAGTCCTGTGGAAACTCAGTTGATAAAACGGCACCGTTGTTCGACAAACAAATGCTCAACGATTTCCAAAACCACAATTTTAGGAAAATGACTCCTTTTTCAAATTCTCCCTGAAATATAAGTTTTCAAATGAAACAGTCGGTTAATAAAACAATTGTTGGATGGTCTGTTTAAAACAGTCACTTAACAGATTTTGGCCTCAGAATATAAAATAAGCAGAAATACTCTCGAATGTGCTTAAACCAGAATGTATAGAATTGCACTACCACAACAAAAACCAGAGAATCGCAGTTGCCTATGCTTCTAAGAATACTAATCCTCACATGTCTAAATCTTCAGGAGTAAATCAAACAACTAGTGTTACAGACCATACTTAAGTGCTATCAAGTTAAGAAAAGTCGGCCAAACCATAGTCAAGTTAAGTTTACAAGAAGGAAGTAGAAGACCATCATAGATTTCACGTATTTCTAATAAAACAAAGTCTAACTTGATTAATGACAGTTCAAAATCCATAACTTTGAATGTGAATGCTGTTTGTGCTGAATGAGGGAAATGTGTGTTAATTCTCAATCATGATGCTTGTGTTTCTAAACTTTTAAATGACGTGAATGCTAGAACTAAGAAGCCTAAGTAGTGCCTATTAGTGCTAGTAAACCCAAGAGAACAAGCGAACAAATCTGTTGCAACACCCCGTAAGAAAACAGTTGCATCAGATCCCCTATTTAAAATCCAAAGTTACATAAGGAGTTGTATGATAATACAAATCAGGAATGGAAATGGTGGATACTAAAAGATGTACATCAGAATTAAATGACACAAAAACCTCTTAGACAAAAAAGATATGGATGCTAAAATCAGGAAAGAGATTGTTAGCCTCAATTTTTGGGTCGAACAAGAAGTCGTCACTCAACGATGGCGAGCTTCGGTCTTTATTAGTTAATGTAGTAATAGATAATACGGGAATCGGCTCGATATTAATATAATATTGTATATGTTTCGGGTTTAATCCCAAGCAAAACCCAGCCCGGGTCCTAGTTAAATATTCCCGCGCTCACTTTAAGTTCAGGGTATATAAAACGTATCCACTTGAAAGTAATTGTTCAAAATATCTAAAAATATCTTTTCTCTTTCTCTCTCAACTCTCTCTCTAGTTTCTCTCTCTAAACAACTCATCTCTCTTTCTCATTTCTAGTCCGATTTCGTGATCGATGTATGAAGTGAAGTGATTACAGATCCAACAATTGGCTCAGAGCTTACGGTGATTCCGTGGTTGATTCGTGTGGTTCAACAAGAACAAATTCGGGTCAAAAAGAAGTCAATAAAAAAAAATCAAACCCGAATTTTTGTGCTTAGATGTGTGAATTGTTTATGTTTTATTAAGCAAGATCTAGGCATAAGGTAGCTAATTGTGCAAGAGAAATCAAGTTCAAAGTAAAAGGGTGATTATAAGGCGATTTTTTGATGAAAAATCGTATTTTCTAGTTTCGTTTTGTCAAACTGGAAAAGTTCTTGTTGCGTTTTGACTTTTTCTTGTTGCCTTTTGATTTCTTCTTGTTGCGTTTTGATTTCTTCTGTTGCGTTTTGATTATTTTATTAAACAGGTTGCAAAAACGCATTGCGTTTTGGTTAGAAGAATTTTAAAATATTAAAATAATCAAAACCGCTATTTCAAATTTTTTTTATGTTGAGTTTTGGATAACTTTGAATATAAATTTTTGACTGCGTTTTGACCATTGGCGTTTTGACCATTGCGTTTTGATCATTGCGTTTTGACCCATTGCATTTTGACCATTGCATTTTGACCATGCATTTGACCATTCGTTTTGACCGTTTGCGTGTATGCTAAATTTCATTGCGTATTGATTAAATCTCACCCAATGCGTTTTGATAAAGTATCATTGCTTTTTGATTCAAAAGTCACTGCGTTTTGGTTAAAGATAGCATTTGTGTTTGTCCTAAGAAAGTCTGTGTGAAGAAAAGGGTTTCAAGTAAAACACTATAACTTTTGATCTGTAGTCCGTTTCATACCCTTGACCTCTCAAATCGAAGAGAAAAACTGACGGATTACGCTGTAG
The DNA here is from genome assembly GCA_026074375.1 of Tanacetum coccineum. Classification (NCBI taxonomy): domain Eukaryota; kingdom Viridiplantae; phylum Streptophyta; class Magnoliopsida; order Asterales; family Asteraceae; genus Tanacetum; species Tanacetum coccineum. The sequence continues at coordinate 5,296 of BQNB010084233.1, forward strand.
CCATCCTTATAGCTGGTTAAGATTTTTCGAGGCCCAAACCATCGTTTACTATGAATTTTATTACATGTTTCAGGTTTTTTGGAATTTGTGTTTTACACTTGTTTTGTTCTAGCTCACAGCCCATCTGTGTTTTTTGGCCCGTTTCAGATTGGTGACCTATTAAACAATCTGCTGAAACCCAAGCCCAGAAAAATTATCTTGTTTTTATACAATTAAAATCAGTGGCCGCTGATTCCGAATCAAATCACTCACGGTTTTTCTATTGATTTTTTAAAATCCTGTGAACGTGAATTGCATTACAAACCACTACTTCAATCAATCATATCTACTTAAGACCCACAAAATCTTTCACACTCATATTTCCATAACTATTCATTCATCATTCTACTCCATTAAACACATCTCAACAATAGCTAATGCACATCATACCAGGCAGCTGGTTTCAAAAGATCGTCCACCTAGGCTTGGACCAGGAGATATGCCATGAGTGTTCGCCGTTTTCTATGATACCTTACACTAAATGAATGTGAATAATCTGAGGAAGTGCATCTTGAAGTCCATAACCCACGACAAACTCATTGCAGCTGTTAGAAGCAGCAGAGAACATTCTACTAGTAGCTGCACATGAAGAAGCTGAGACAATACACAACATGACAACAGAGAACAAACTTTACTTTCAAGCTGAAAAGGAAGCTATTTTCTTGATTTTGACTGGTATTGGAGATGAAATTTACTCAACTGTTGATGCATGCAACACAGCTAAGGAGATGTGGACAGCCATTGAAAGGCTACAACAGGGTGAATCGTTGAACGTACAAGATGTAAAGACAAATCTGTTCTGGGAATTTGGGAAGTTTACTTCTCGAGATGGCGAATCCATGGAGTCTTATTACTCCCGGTTTTATAAACTCATGAATGAGTTGACAAGGAACAACTTGCAAGTTTCACCAATGCAAGTGAATGTTCAATTTCTTCAACAACTTCAACCAGAATGGTCAAGATTTGTGACGGTTGTCAAGCAGAGAGAGGAAATAGACAAAGTCTCATATCACAGGCTGTTTGACCTTCTGAAGCAGTTTCAAAACGAAGTTAATGATATCCGTTCTGAGAGATTAGCCAGAAGTGCAAATCCGTTAGCACTTCTTGCGGCTGCTCAACCATATTCAGATAACTACTATCAGGCACCAAAACCTCAAAGATCGAATGCACCATCATACATGCAATCTTCTTCCATACGACCAAGTGCGACTACCAGACACAAAGGCAAAGAGATCGCCAAACCAGTTACTCCTCAATTCTAGTCCGTTTCTGAGGAAGACGTTATCCAAACAAGCTCGAGGGATAAGGATATGAAAAAGAACTTGGCACTCCTTGCTAAGTATTTCATGAAGCTGTACAAACCTACCACAACAACCTTCAACTTCGTCAACTCTAGGAACACGACTGAAGATACCACACCAAGGTATAACAACGATAATCAGTCAGGGCATTTGTGAAACAAAGGACGATGACATTGCTGGGCCTAGAAAATATTAGGCAGTCCGTAGTGCAACAAAATGGGATACAATGCTTTACTGCAAGGGATTTGGGACACATGCCAAGGAAATGCATGAAGCCAAAGCGGGTTAAAGACTACCGTATCACAAGAAAGATATGAGTCAAACAAGCTCACAAGGGTGTTCCACTTCAAGCTGAGCAAGCTGATTGGCTAGAAGACACGGATGAAGAGATTGATGAACAAGAATTGGAAGCACATTATAGTTACATGGCAAAGATTCAGGAGGTCTCACCTGAAGAATCCAGTTCTACTAGTCAGCCATTGGAACATAGCTAAACCATAGATCTAATTATGTGTTTTGGCCTATGTGAAGACGACATTCTGAGCAACTTGAATCCATTAACGACACATATGTTTTGGAGAAGGTTGATAGCAAAAGTCAATCCTGATTCATCAAATATATGTACTAATGATAATCCAGGTTGATCAAAATGCGGCGAATGTGTTGATAATCTGCTGCGCTGCTAATTTAATTGCTAATTTGACCTTGCACTGAGGAATACAAAACGGTATTAAAACAATTAAAGAAAAGCAAATGCTTCATTAACTCAATAACTAAGGAGTGCAAAACTAACCATGATGAGACTAGTAGGCCTCTGGGAGAGGCTACTAGCAGTCGGGATAGTTGTCTGATTGCACTTCAGACCAAACAGACTGAGCTTGAGAAGTACACGGCCCTAATGACCGAACGATGAGTATAAAAAATACTTCAAAACATAGTTAAAAGAAACTCTAGGACTATTAAGCTCTAAAAGACATGAAATAAAGAAGTTTGAAAGCTAAAAGCCTATAAAATATCAGTTGTCATCAAAACACTGAGCTAGTCAAAAAGAGTCTTGTAACTAGGTCACAATTGAAGTCAACATCAAAGAGAAAAGTAAGGTTATCTCGATATAAAGGTTAATGAAGGAAAAGACATTGACACGAAGATTGAAATGGAAAGCAAATAAAGTTTTTAATAAATACTTTATAAACGCCAACAGTCAATTCGACCATTCACATTTAGCACCCAAATGCGCAACGTATAATAGTAGATCAACCTTTCTAATCAAAGCTACCTCAAGATAGCTAATCTGAAAGCCTCGTTTGTATGGATCCCAAGATGATACTCGATCCTGCAAACAGATTTTGCCCCAATGGGGAAGAGACAATGACTCTTGAAAAGGAGAGTAGATCAAAATTGGATAAAGACAAAGTGAAACCATATGATTACACATATCAAAACAGTCTTTATGAAACTTTCAAACCACCATCCAAAACCTATCTTGATCAGTTGGTACGCGCTAAAGAGTAGGCAGACAATGTGGATAAAAACGTTTAATACAGAACAAAACCAAACATTGCTAAAACTTTGTCCTTTCAACCATTTCAACAATCCATTAGTAAAAGTAGACAAGTATATAACGAAATTACAAATAGAAACAAAAAACAACTTACTCATTTTAGAACAATTTGTCCAACCAAACTTGGTCTAATCATACTAATAGTGCATTTCCTAACCCAACTGCTAAGAGTATGGAAGTTTTGATCAAAACCTTATTAATGCCTCTTTCAGACAAAACTATACTAGACAGTCATTGTTTTGTTCATGAACTAAAAAAGGAAATGCATGACGATTTGGAGTACGTTAAATCCCTTGAAAAGGAGATTGACGAACTTGAATCAGAAAAGGCTAATTTTCAACATATATGATCAACTTCTCAAAGAGTTGTGTCTAAAGATGTTTACATGTTCGACTTAGCATTCTCTGTCTGATTAAATGTAATACTGAAATTGCAATGCTCACAACTTCAAAAGTCAAGAATTGAATGTCTTGCACAAAAGCTGTCGAACCAAACTGAATTGTTAACAACGAAGTCATAATAAGCTTTTAAAGAGTTTTGCTAACATGAAAAATACTCCATTCTCTTGAACTTTTTACACCTTGTAAAAGAACAATGAAAAACAACCAGTTTGCAAAGAAAAGGCTTTTCCAAATGTATTTCGAAAAGAACGTAAACAATACATGAAAATACAAGATTTTGAAAGCTAAATGCAAGACAAGAATCAGGTGAATAAATGATTAAAAGAACTCATTCTAGTAACAAAAAGGAAAGTCTGTGGAAAACGCAGTTTGATAAACCATTTGATTGTTCAACAGCCAAATGCTCAACGATTCCAAAACCATCAGTTTTTAGGAAAACGACTCCTTTTTTCAATTCTTCCTGAAATGAAAAGTTTTTCAAACGAATAATTCGGGTTAATAAAACTAATGAGTCGGATGTTTGTTACCCTAGTCACACGAAAAAAAATAAAAAAAAAAACAGAATTTGCCTCGAATAGAAACCAAGCGGTTCGAACATAAAATGCTTAAACCAGGAATGTTTAGAAAATGCCTCCACCACAACACAAACTATAACACCACGTTGCCTCATGCTTCTAGGAATACTTAATCCCTCACATGTCTAAATCTTCAGGATAATTCACACTACAAATGTTAGCAGACCGCACAGCTTAAGTGCTGATCAAGTTAAGATAAGGTCGTGCTAAACAATAGTCAAGTGAAGTTTAAAGAAGGAAGTAAAGACCATCATAGATTTTATAGTATTTCTAAGAAAACAAAGTCTGTAACTACGTGTAATGACAGTTCAAACCTAGAACTTCGAATGAGAATGATGTCTTGTGCTTAATGTGAACATGTGTGTTAAAATAATTCTAATCATGATGGGGGGGGGGGGGGGGGGGGTGGGGGGGGGGGGGGGGGGGGGGGGGGGGGGGGGGGGGGGGGGGGGCTTGGTTGCTCGATACTGAAAGACGGAATGCTAGAACTAAGAAGCCTAATGTATTGTCTATAGTGCTAGTAAACCAAAGAAAAGTCGAACAAATCTAGTTGCACCACCCTATAAGAATACAGTTGCCTCAATACCACCATTAGAAATCCAAGAGTTTACTATAAGTAGTTTGGATGAGAAATACTAAGGAGGAATGGAAATGGTGGATATCTAAGAGATGTCCTCAAGTTATACATGGACACAAAATCCACTTAAGACCAAAAAGAGATATGGATGCCAAAATAGGAAAGATGATGAATCAACAATATAGTCCCACTAAGACATGACTCGAGATAACTATGTCTTGAAGATATCAAATTCCTTAGGATTCCAATTTGTCCAATGTTCCATCATCCTCTATTTCTCTTGCAGATTGTATAACTCATCCTATTCATTTGTCGACTCTGGATGCACAAAGCACATGACGGGAAATCTCAAGCTGTTGTGTAATTTTGTGGAGAAATTTCTAGGTACTGTTCATTTTGGAAAATGATTATTTGCTCTCAATCTTGTTTATGGAATATGATTCAAGGAATGTCAACGATCCAAACGGTTTATTACGTCGAAGGGCCTCATTACAATCTTATTTCTGCGGTTGTCAATCTTGTGATGCCTGATTTAGAGGTTGCTTTCAGAAATCTACTTGATACCAATTGTAGGATCCCGTTAACACTTCACTTCATACAATCGATCACGAATCCGAACTAGAAATGAGAAAGAGAGAGTTGTTCTAGAGAGAGAGAAACTAGAGAGAGAATTGAGAGAGAAAAAGGAAAAGATTATTTTAGAATATTTTAACAACTGACTTTTCAAGTGAAAAGTTCTTTATACCCGCCGATCACTTAAAATGACACGCTGGATATTTAACTAGGACCCGGGCTCTGGTTTTGCTGGGATTAAACCCAAAACAATATTATATTAGATTAACGTATCGACCCAATACCTGATAGTTATCATATTACAACATTAACTAATTAAAGACGAAGCTCCGATCTAGAGTGAACCGAACTTCCTTGTTCTACTTAATAAACTTGAGGCTAACAATCTCCCTCGAAGTGAGTCCAATATGAAAACGTCGCCATTATGAGAATCAATGTGATTCTTTTTGTCCATTAAGCTCATGCGGTCTTGTCTTTCTCTTTTGTTATTGTTGTAGCTTGTTCCTTCATGCTTTGCGATCTTGACTTGAGCCCTTGTCAGTGTCTTTATCGTCCTTTGCCATACTGCTATCTTAGTCTTTGACCAACATGCACATACTTTTGCATAATCTGAAAGCTTCAAATCAAGTTTGCTGAAGTCTTTAATCTTAAAATCTTGAGCTTTCGAGATAGTATGTACTACTAGATTGAGCATTTGAATGTATTGAGGTGTCGTTACCACCGTTTGACCTGCAGGTTTACGTTAGTGATAAACGAGAAAATTGATTTGAAAATCAATCGACGTGTCACTCGTTAAAGAGTTTTTGTAACACATCGAGAGTGTCATGTTTTTATCAAAATTCATCAACCGTTAATTCATTTACTGGACCAAATCGATATCCAGTTGTCACAAGTTTGATTCATATAGAATCTCGCAAGTCACCTACCAAGAGCTTGTTTGATGTTGACTCAAGCAGGATTTCCATCTTCATTGTGAATACATTGTATACTCGATGTTCTGGCAAATACACAATGATATTTGCTTAGGACTCTTGAAGAACAGCTTGTGAACTTGATGATGTTCAACAAGTGTTTGCAATGGAATTGTCCTAACAGATTTTTATTGATCTCTTGACTCTAGCCTCGATAGTGCATTTTGGGTTTAGACTCGAAGCTGAGCAAGTGCCACCTATTCAATATCAACAATCTCAAAGTGAGATGTCAATAGATAACGTGTGTATCTCCGTGACAAATGAGACAAGTTTCTGTTGAGAGAAACCCGAATGGCTGGGAAGGGTTGTGCATTGCATCACTGGGTCCATGATGTCGTTTTCAATGTCAGCAATCAACTTGTGATTCTGACAGCATATGTATTGACCCGGTTTCTGCCTTAAGTTGTGTGGAGGGCTTCTTTCTTTAGACCCTTTATCCATACATTTCTTTTTCATTCTTCAACGCCTTCAATGCTTACAGACGTCATTACTAACACCTGTTGTATTTTCTCGTGTTAACTCATCTTAGTCGATTATTCCAATACATTCATCTCCAATCATACACTAAGGACTGCTATTTCTAACTTTGGATATCCTTGTAATCCTCCGTTCTGGTTGGATCTTAGGATTGAATTTCCTAACCTAACCACCATTATGACTTCAGAATCGTCGTGAAATTAAGATGTTGTTTGGGTATAAATCGAACCTATAAAGTCCCTACCTTTTCTTCAGCACATTAAGACGAATAGATCAAATTTAATTAATTTTCTCCACTTATTTAAATAATATAACTTAGTTTTTGAAATACCTGGCTTAAAATATGTCTTAAAAATTTTTGGAAGAAAATATTGTCAGCATGAATGGTTTTGACTATTTTGATATTGTTTTGAATACATAAAAATTGTCGTGTTGATGTATCCAACATAAAACTTTGTTTTTTCCGAAAAAACTCCCCCTCATGAATAGGACCAATTAGAAATTGTTGTCTTTTGAAACACTGTGAGGGATGAGTGTTGAACCCATATTTTAGAAAGATTATGAATTGCATCGAGAAATCTTGAAAAATTGTGTTCAACTTTTTTGAAAGCCAAATGTAAGGATTCTTCTTCTAACGGTAAGGGTAAGCGACTGAAATGTACACTTTCTTTTAAAACAGTTGCATCAGATACCACTATTCAGAAATCCAAGAGTTACTATAAGAAGTTGTATGAGGATACAAATCAGGAATGGAAATGGTGGATAGCTAAGAGATGTCCATCAGGTTATACATGGACACAAAAGCCTCTTAGGACCAAAAACATATGGATGCCTAAGGTTAGGAAAGATGATGTATCATCAAATATTAGTCCCACTATAGACATTGTCTCTAGGATTACTAATGTTTTGAAGATATCAAACTTCATAGGATCCAATTTGTCCAATATTCCATCGTCCTCTAATTCTCTTGCAGATTGTACAACTCATCCTATTCATTGTTGACTCTGGATGCACAAAGCACATGACGGGCAATCTAAAGCTTTTGTGTAATTTTGTGGAGAAATTTCTGGGTACTGTTCGTTTTGGAAATGATCAGTTTGCTCCAATTCTTGGTTATGGAGATCTGATTCAAGGGAATGTCACGATCAAACGGGTTTATTACGTCGAAGGCCTCAATCACAATCTTTTCTCGGTTGGTCAATTCTGTGATGCTGATTTGGAGGTTGCTTTCAGGAAATCTACATGTTTTGTGAGAGATCTTCAGGGAAACGATTTACTAACTGGTAGTCGTAGATCTGATCTCTACACAATATCTCTTCAAGAAACAACTTCATCAACTCCAATCTGTTTCATGGCTAAAGCTTCACCAACTCAAGCATGGTTATGGCATCGAAGGCTTTCTCATCTGAACTTCGATTACATCACCTTACTCTCAAAGAAAGAAGTTGTGACAGGCTTACCCAAGTTGAAATATGTCAGGGATCAACTTTGTTCGTCTTGTGAAATGAGTAAAGCAAAAAGAAGTTCATTCAAGACAAAAGCAGTTCCTAGTTCCAAAGGAAGGCTAAATTTGCTTCACATGGACTTGTGTGGTCCAATGCGTGTTGCAAGCATAAATGGGAAGAAGTATATTCTGGTGATTGTTGATGACTATTCAAGATACACTTGGACTCTTTTTCTACGATCCAAGGATGAAACACCAGAAGTTCTCAAAGACTTTCTCACGATGATTCAACGCAATCTTCAAGCTCAAGTTATTACTGTTCGTACTGACAGAGGCACGGAATTCTTGAACAAGACACTCCATGCCTATTTCAAAGAAGAAGGCATTGAACATCAAACTTCCACTCCTCGAACACCTGAACAGAACGGCGTTGTCGAAAGACGGAACCGTACTCTTGTTGAGGCTGCTCGAACGATGCTTTCAGCTTCTAAGCTTCCATTATCATTTTGGGCTGAAGCAGTTGCAACCGCATGCTATACTCAGAACAGATCAATCATCATATCCACTCATGGAAAGACGGCATATCACATCATCAATGACAGGAAACCTTCAATAAAACATCTTCACATCTTTGGTTGCATTTGTTACATAACTAGAGATGGGGAAAATCTAGATAAGATGAAAGAAAAAGGGGATCCATGTGTCATGGTGGGATATTCTACTCAGTCGAAGGGATATCGTGTTTACAATAAGAGAACACGCTTAATAGTTGAGTCCATTCATATCAAGTTTGATGAAATCAAATAAATGATGTCTGATCACAACAGTTCAGACCTCGCACCACAACGACAAGAGATGTCTGTTGAAAATGTCTCTTCAGGCCTCGTTCCTCAAGGACAAAAGGCATCAGATTATGACAACTCTGACCCCATGCCCCCAAGACAAAATGTTGTTCCTATAGCAGAAAAGACAGATTCGTCACAACAAGGGTTGGAATTTCTCTTCAGTCCTTTAATTGAAGAATATTACACTCCAACACACGGTCAAGCTGAGGAAAACAACAATGATCAAGCACCGAATGCATCGTTTCAAGAAGATGAATTTATCAATCCTTTTTGTACACGGGTACAAGAAATTGGTGAGCCTTCCTCACGCAACATTGATAATACCGATGTGCATTCATTTCAACCACAAAGTCATGATTACCGATGGACCAGAGATCATCCATTAGAACAAGTTCGTGGAAATCCAACCATGCCAGTTCAAACAAGACGACAGCTTGCCACAGATCCTGAAATGTATATGTTCGCGCTCACGGTGAGTATTGTTGAACCGAAGAACATTAAGGAGGCAATGGCTGATTCTGCATGGATCGAAGCAATGCAGGATGAACTTCATCAGTTCGACAGACTAAAAGTCTGGGAACTAGTCGACAAACCATTTGGCAAGATGATTATAAAGCTAAAGTGGTTATGGAAGAACAAAAAGGATGAAGATCAGACTGTAATTCGCAACAAAAGCGCGATTGTAGCTAAAGGTTACGCTTAGGAAGAAGGTGTTGATTTTGAAGAACTTCATTTGCTCCAGTTGCTCGCTTGGAAGCAGTTCGGATTTTTGTTGCCCACGCAGCACACAAGTCTTTTCCAATCTATCAGATGGACGTGAAAACGGCATTTCTTAATGGTCCACTGAAGGAGGAGGTTTATGTTGCTCAGCCAGAAGGGTTCGTTTGTATCCAGCATCATCCAGAAAAAAGTTCTCCTACTGAGAAAGCTTTGTATGGATTAAAGCATAGCCCAAGAGCCTGGTACGATGAACTATCAAACTTCCTGATGTCCAAAGGCTTTACTAAAGGTACAATTGACCCAACTTTATTCAAGATAAAATACGGGGAGGATATTCTACTTGTGCAGATTTACGTTGATGACATAATTTTTGGTTACCAAACCCTATATATTCAAAAGATTTGAAAAAGTGTAATGCATAGTGATTTGAAAATGTCCTTTATATGGGGGAGATGAATTTCTTTTAGGACTTCAGGATCCTACTAAAGTCCCCAAACGGTATTTTTATCAAATCAGGTCCGTCGCGTTAGAGATTTTGAAAAAATCATATAAGGACGGACAATTGTCACTCCATTGGTACACCATTGGCTACTAAACCCAAACTAGATGTAGATTTGAGTAGAGAACTCGTAGACCAATCGGATTATCGTAGTAAGATTGGGTCACTCATGTACTTGACATCTAGTAGACTAGACTTAGTGCAAGTAGTATACTATTGTACACGTTATCAAGCACGACCAACACAAAAGCACCTCAAGGAGATGAAAAGAATCTTTAAATACCTAAAGGGTACCATTAACATAGGACTCTGGTATCCAAAGGATTATGACTTTGAACTAACAGCATTTTCAGACGCTGATCATGTTGGATGCCTTAATACTCGAAAAAGCACTTCTGGAGGGATACAGTTCCTTAGTGATAAACTTGTAAGATGGATGTCAAAGAAACAAAACTGCACTGCAATGTCTTCAGCAGAGGCAGAGTACGTGGCGTTATCTGCAAGTTGTGCTCAAGTAATGTGGATGAGGGCACAACTTCAAGATTATAGCTTTAACTACAACAAAATACCGTTGTACTGCGACTCTCAGTCAGCCATAGCAATATCATGCAACCCCGTACAACATTCGTCCGTACAGTATGTGGTAGAACACTTAAACGAAGCATGAGTGGACTACTCCCGCTGGTAAAATTGGCTTTTCATTGGTTAACATGACCAAAAAGGCTAAGGAGATTATTTTGAAGCTCATCCGTGGTGTAAGGTCATTCACGGACTGCCAATCAAAAACTTACTCAGTAGGACAGAAGACTTCGGGGAAGCTAGCAAAATATGCAGTAGAGATAGGAACATACAAAATCTCCTTCATACCGCGGAATGCAGTAAAAGGTCAAGTCCTAGCAGATTTCCTTTCTGACGCCCCAGATGGAGAAAGGGAAGATGAATATTTTTGGAGACCGGAGGTCTCTCCGGGGATAGACGATACAGAGGCATGGACCCTTCACACTGATGGGGCGGCCAGTTCAAAAGGCTTAGGAGCCGGTCTTATTTTAACTGGACCCAGTAGAGTGGAATATGCTTATGCCCTCGGTTAACATTTGCCGCACTAATAACGATGGCAGAATATAAGGCGTCTCCTAGCAGGCATACGTATAGCGCGAATGATGAATGTCCTCATGGATAGAGGGTTAAGGTAGATTCCTAAGCTCGTGGCCTAGAAGTATTAATGGAACGTATGAGATTAGCAACGGTTCAATGATTCAAATACCTAGCCAAAGATAGAAAGTTATATCTGCGAATTTAAGGACCTTCTCCATTGAAAACATGAGCAAGAGGAACAATATCAGAAGGCTAAGTATGAGCAAGCTAGCTACCGTGCCGTTCCACCACCTTACCAAAGAGATATTGGTCGAGGTCCTGAGTGAAACGGTCAACGGAGTCCAGAGAAGTACAGACTATAGTAGAGGATGGGGGGGATACACTGGGGACTCCATCATATAGTATCTTGGAGGAAGGCATAGTACCATAGGATATAAACCAAAACGGGCAACGAGCTTGGTGACCAAGTTAGCCAATATACAATGGGTCCAGGGAGTTCCTATTCAAAAAGGGGTATGTGATTCGTTTTTTTCTTTGTTGCGTATGTGTAGGACCTCTTCAGGCAATATTTTGTTCATTCGGTAATTTCATGGGATCTTGCGGATATGCACTGTGGGGTCCTAGAGTGGTATAGTAAGTAGGCTATTAAGGCAAGGGGTTTATTGGCCCACCATGCATGTTGACGCTAAAGACATAGGTAGATTATGTGATCTAATGCCAGATATATCAATCCCCGACTACCTGAGACTTCGAAATAACTGTCATGCTGCCTTTTTGGGCCCCCTTGCATTTCTCTTGGGGGGAAGGACTTATCCTTGGTCACGTGTCCGTTTTCTTCCGGCCTGAGGGAGGGGCGAAGTTTCCGTAATGTGGCCATCGGTTACTTCACCAAAGTGGGTAGAGGCAAAGCACTGGTCAAGTATAACTTTGGCAAGGATGATAATCTGTTTCGTGATGGTACAAACAATCATATGCAGAATATGGTCTCCCAAGAGTCGATTGTCTCGGACAATGGAGCAATCTAGGTATGCGATCCTTCTAAAAGTTGGTGTTCAGGTTTGAGATTCGACAGATGAATACATCCGGTAGCTCATCCGCAGGTAACGGTTTAGTCGGAATAGGGCAAACCGAGATACTTAAGCCTTTTGGAAGGGAATCAAAACCAGGTTAGGAAGGGAAAAGGCAGGATGGGTAAACGAATTGCCAAATGTATTATGGGCCCACCGCACTTCAATCAAGCAAAGCAATGGTGAGACTCCCTTCAGTCTGACCTACGAGAGTGAAGCGGTTATTCCGGCAGAAATAGGCATGACGGCTAACGAAATTTGATGATCAGGGAGGGAGTTCAAGACGAAGAGCAAGTTTGAACCTTTTGACTACTACTGGATCGAAGGGAGAGCAGCCGCCTTTCGGGAAGCCTGATTACAATGTCAAAAAGGATACAGTCTACCAACTAGAAAGTGTCGCCCTTGTGGGAGTGGGGTGGCATAGCGTGTGTTGGTGGGAGCGAAGGTTGGTGGGATGGTGGGAGGTGGGGTATTGGGGGGGTGGTGGGGGCTTTTGGGGGGGGGGGGGTGGTAAGGGCCCCCCCCCCCCCCCACCCCCACCCCCCCCCCCCCCCCCCCCCCCCCCCCCCCCCCTCCCCCCCCCCCCCCCTTTTTCCTGTCTTTCCTATCTTTTTTCTCTCATTGTTACCTTGTGTTTATCCAAGATAACAATAACCTTATAACCTAAGGCCTAAGATCCAAGTTTGGGAACAACAGTCTGCTTGTTATAGAAGCAGAAATTGGCGGGCACATGATTCATCCCATGTATGTGGACGGAGATTCCTCAACGGATGTGCTCTACGAGCACTACTTCAACCGGCTCTGACCAGAAATCAAGAACCAAATGGTCTCGGCAACGACATCGTTAACCGGTTTTAGTGGAGAAACTATATGGCCACTAGGACAACTTAGGCTCTTAGTAACAATAGGAGACGCAGTTCATTCTACAAAATCATGGATGAATTTCATGATTAAGGTCATTATCACCATAAAATGGCATCATTGGAAGACCTGGAATAAGAGAAATCCAAGTGGTACCATCCACAGCCCACAGAATGCATAAGTTCCCAGTCAACGAAGGAATAGTGACTATCCGTAGCACTATCTTGATACCCGCTGAGTGCGTCATGGTTTACATCATCTAAGGAGATACCCAAAGAGGTTGGAGTCCGTTATGAAAATTTTAAAGTAGCTCTACATCCGAATTTCCCTGATCAGGAAGTAGCAATCGGAGGAACGCTATCCGCGAAAGGACGGACAGAACTATGCTCACTCCTGAAGGAAAACTTGGATATATTCGCATGGCAGCCATCAGACATAATAGGAGTACCGTGATCAATAGCTGAACATCGACTCAATATCCGGGAAGGATATTCGCTTGTTCGACAGAAGAAAATAGGCCAGGCCCCGGAGCATGCGAAAGCTATCCAAACGAAGGTACAAAAACTAGTAGAGGCGGGGATCATGAGAGAAGTTTATTACCACGAATGGCTGTCCAATCTGGTGAAAAAACATGACGGTAGCTGGCGGATATGCATGGATTTTACAAACTTAAACATGGCATGTCTGCAGGATTGTTACCCCCTTCTAAAAATTGACTGAAAAGTTGAATCTCTTTGCGGCTAACCCTTTAAGTGTTTTTTGGACGCTTACAAAGGCTATCACCAGATACATATGGCAGAGTCAGATAAAGAGAAAACGGCTTTCCACACCAGCCATGGGGTATATTGTTATACCAAAATGCCCTTCGGCCTCAAGAGCGCTGGCGTCACGTACCAGCGGCTGGTGGACAAAGCTTTTGACAGCCAAGTTGGCCGGAACATAGAAGTGTACGTTGATGACTTGGTTATTAAGAGTCACACAAAAGCAGAAATGCTAAGAGATATCGATGAAATGTTCCGTACGTTACGCAAAATCAACATGAAGCTCAACCCCAAAAAATGTGCATTTGGGGCAGTGGAAGGAATGTTCTTGGGGTACATGATTATCCCGGAAGGGATAAAACCGTGCCCTGACAAAACAGAAGCTGTACTACAACTCCCGTCCCCACGGACAATCAAAGAGGTCCAAAGCCTCAATGGGAAGTTGGCTAGTTTAAACAGATTCCTCTCCAAGTCAGCAAAAAAGTCCTTGCCGCTATTTAAAACTTTGAATAAGTGCATTAAAAAGAGTGACTTTCATTGGACACCAGACGCGTAACAAGCCTTCAAGCAACTAAAGCAGCACTTGTCAGAGCTACCCCTGCTGGTAGCACCCAAACCGAAGGAGGAACTGATTGTATACCTGTTCGCCTCACACGGAGCTATTAGTGTGGTCTTGATGACTGAAAAGGGCACGGTTCAGACGCCGGTCTACTTCGTAAGCCGCGTATTACAAGGCCCCGAACTAAATTATACCCCAATGGAAAAGCTAGTTCTATCACCGGTTTTTGCCGCCAAGAGGTTGCGAAGATACTTCCAAGCGCATCCTATTGCGGTTATTACCGACCAACCGATCAAACAAATAATTTTACGTCCCGATGTGGCTGGACGATTACAAAAATGGCGCGTCATGTTGGGAGAACACAATATCACATACCGGCCAAGGACGTCTGTGAAAGGACAGATCCTAGCAGATTTCCTTGTAGAAAAGCCGGATGAAAGTCCGCCAGACACATCAATGGTTGAAACCTCGCAGGATCCGTGGACACTCTTTACGGACAGATCATCATGTGTAGATGGATCCGGCGCTGGTTTAATACTGACAAGCCCAGAGGGAAACGGAGTTCACCTACGCGCTAAGATTTCAGTTCACAACTTCTAACAACAAGGTAGAGTATGAGGCACTAATAGCTGGCCTACGGATCACGACGCAGATAGGAGTACGCAATGTGCACGTAAATGTAGACTCTAAGTTGGTAGCAAACCAAGTCCTAGGGGCATACGTCGCTAAAGAAGAAAATATGATCAAATACCTGGAGAAGGTCAAAAGCCTGGTCAGCGGCTTCACTAACTTTTCTATAAGCCAAGTACCACGAAGTAAAAACAAGAAAGCAGATGCCCTGAGCAAGATTGCGTCAACCAGCTTTGCGTACTTATCCAAACAGGTCTTGGTCGAAATATTGAAAGAAAAATCCATACAAAAGAAGGAGGTGACGACCATGGTATAGGAAGATGGACTAACATGGATGACACCAATAATAGAATATTTGAAAGAAGAGACCCTTCCAGAAGATAAAAAGGAGGCAAGCAAACCCCGCATCAAGGCCAGATAATACGAATTGTGGGAAGGGGTTCTTTATAGGCGGTCATTTTTAAAACCATGACTACGGTGTGTTGGACCACTCCAAGTGGATTATGTGATCCGAGAAATTCATGAGGGGTCATGCAGTATGCACGCCGGACCACGATCTATGGTGGCCAATGCTATGCGATTGGGATATTACTGGCCAACCATGCATCGAGACGTACGAAATGTGATACGCGCATGTAACGATTGTCAAATACATTGTCCCGTGCTAAGAAACCCCCAACAGCCGCTAACTCCCATCACGGCTCCATGGCTATTCTACAAGTGGGGAAGCGACATAGCTGGTCTTTTCCCAGAGGGACCAAGAAAGGTCAAAATTTTAATAGTCGCTATGGACTATTTCACAAAGTGGATAGAGGCGAAAGCCGTGTCTACAATCACTGGCAATCAGGTGAAGAAGTTCGTGTGGGAAAACATAGTGTGTCGCTTCAGTCTCCCAGGAGAAATAGTTTTAGACAACGGCAAACAGTTCAGTGACAACCCGTTCAAGGATTGGTGTAAAAAGTTGAATATCACGCAACGCTTTGCCTCAGTGAAACATCCACAGTCTAACGGACTCGTGGAAAGACCAAACCGGAGCTTGGATGACGGAATCAAGGCCCGCCTAGGCGAAGGAAATAAGAATTGGATAGAAGAACTCCCCCATGTCCTTTGGGACCATCGTATGACGATTAAGTCAAGCCACGGTGACACCCCTTTCTCTTTGACAAATGGCACGGAAGCTGTCATACCTGCGGAAATTGGAATGCCAACGTACCGCACCATGGCAGTAGATGCCGTTCACAATGATGAAGAGCTACAGCTAAATTTGGATTTACTAGAAGAAAGGCGTGAACGCACAGCAATTCGTGAAACAAAGGCCAATTTACAAATGACAAAATACTACCATGCTAGGGTTCGAGGTGTTACTTTTAGACCCGAAGACTTTGTTTATCGTAGTAATGATGCAAGTCATGCTGTGACCGGAGGGAAGCTTAGACCAAAGTGGGAAGGACCTTATGAGGTCACAGAAGCACTCAGAGACAGAGCATACAGACTAAGGTCCATGGACAGCACGGTCCTCCCGCGGACGTGGAACATAGCCAATCTCAAGAAATGTTATCTTTAGGTTACGACATGGATAAGTTTGCATCTTGATTAGGGCCCTTAATAAAGTAATCCATGTATTCTTATTCTATTTTTTGTTTTAAGTTATGAATAAAACTCTGCGGGTCTAGGTAACCCTGCGACTTCTTTATATGAAAATTTTCTAAGTGAATCTTTCTTTTCTTAAGTATAATTTACTTGTTACTCAATATAGTACATACCCAATACGATGGATATCTTTGGATATCTAAAGGCTAAGCACCCTAATAATTGCTTGCCGTGTAAGAGGGTTGCAACCCCAACGGCCACGGATTCTGCATCCTTATTCTACGTATACCTAAGACGTTAGGTATATAAGAAAGACTCCCACAGAGCATATAAGTCAATATACGTGCAATACAATATACACTACTCTTAAAATAGAGAATCAATGTATAATATGGTTACCCACGGACATCCGTGGGTACATTACTTCAAAAATATTGTTTAAGTACAACAGGCTGCACTACTTCCATTACAAATTGTAGACATGAGGCAATAAAATAGACCGCTGTAGTCTCGGGTATGGTTCCTCTTCTTTGTCAGCCGCCTCAGTCTGAGTGGCGGCATCCGCTAACAAAATCGCTATCCCCTGGGGAACAACGGTAGGCGCGGATACATGAATACCGTCAGATCTGGCGTGGTGAGCGGTACCAATCCCATGGGTGTGGCAGACCACCCTGCACTTCTTTTTATTTTCCGCCCGGCTTATGTTAGCCGCAATAGCATCCTCCAACAGCATCTCTTCTTTGACGGCCCAAGGATCTTTAGGATTGCGTACCTCGGGGTACACGGGAATCTTTAGTTGGGAGGAGCTCGGGCGGAGGTCACGAATCCGCTGAGGGGCATCTTCCCCGGTATCACCCTCTAAATGCAGGGACGCCATGATTAGCTTCACCGGGGCATCTTTCAGTCTCTCCAGTTGATCCACCATTGGATATTTTAGATCCTTCAAGTCTTGGAGGGCTTTGACTAACTTATCATTAGCCTTTGGGTCATATGCCTCAACATCCACTAAGTCTCGGCTGGCCTTCCCGTGTTCTATACTGTATTTCAGGCCCTCGTTGACATTGGCAAATACCTGCCTCAGTTTCGTCAACTCAGCACACTTCATGACAGCTAGGCGTATACCGTGCCCGATAACCCATCGGCGACCTGCGATCACTGTCAGCATATGAGGGTACAACTCCTCATCAAAATCTATGCTCAGCGCATCCAATCGTGCATCCATCTTCGTGCACCGCTGCTCAACCCTAGCATTTTCATATTTCTTGAACTCCTCAAAAGCGGCCTTTATTTTTTCCTCGCCTGTGATCTGTGCTTGAAGGTTGGACACTTGCTGAGATAATTGATTATTATTAACTTGGAGGTATGAAAACCAGACGTGGAGACTTTCCAATTCCTTGGTTAGTTCAGCGTTCTTAGCCTCCGCGGCCTTCTTCATATCAGCCTCAGCCTCCAGCAGGGTCTCCAAGTTCTTTGTCTGATTACGGAGGCCATGCACTTCCGTTTCAGTGGCTCTAAGGGATTTAACTTATTGATCAAGCTTCTTTATCTCTTCCTCCCTCACTTGGATCCTCTAATCTCGTCTGGCTATCTTGGCCCTGGCCTTTTTTAACAACCTGACCTCTTGCTCAAACCTCAACCTCAGCTCAGAACCCATAGCCACTTTCCGTGCCAGTTTCATGTTATATTGGCTAAGGAAGTCTGCATTGGGCAAGTGGCGCAGCTCAGAGAAATACCCCGGTGGCGCTATGTGATCCACCGTGTCTTGGCACGCAGCTGGGGTATCTAGGCGGTAGTCATTAGTCACGCCCCACCCTGGTTGATAGATACCCCCGGTGACCCGACCACGGAGGGAACGGAGATTGATTTCCCTGACTCTGGACTCCCCACGGATAACTGGACGTTAACCTTCGTGGTAGCAACATGTTCGGTGGGGATCTCGGTAGCCGTCCCCCTGAAAGATCTGCATCCACATGATGAGGCACATATGATCTGTTAGTATTACTCCCTCACAAAACAACGTAAAACAAGGAACATAATATAACTGAATTACTTACTGGGCAATGTCTTGCTCGGGGTACGGTTGCGGTTTCGCGTACGACAGCGGATCCGGGTCACTCACACTCTTCGCAGTAGTTGGAGCGCCCTGTGCAGAAGGTGTGGAGGAGATGGAGCCCGCACCTAAACCCATTGCAGCTAGGGATTTCCCTCTGTAGGCACTATGTGCGGGGCTGGACACATGATTTTTCCTCAACACCTTAGGCGGCGCATTCGCCTCCGCCTCATCATTAGCTCTTTTGTGGCGCATCTGCTTCCGCCTTTTGTTCACGGGGGGCCCCATGGTGGCCACCTCTTCCTCCAGACCTGTTTTTGGTATGACCTCCGCGGTCGTTGTATGTCTTACAGGGAGGATTTCCCGCGATAGTTCATCCTGTATCTTTTCCTCTGTCCCGACTCCCTCAGTATTTGGCAGAGGAAGGTCTTCGTCGGCAAAATCCAGCGGTGATTTCTCCACAGTAGAGGGTGTTCTGGAGGATTTCGACGCCCCATTGTATCCATGTCTATGACACGATTGGCCATGGCAGTCAATAGCGGCACCTCATGGGCGGCACGGGGTCGGGTCCCGGTCTTCACCTTGGCAGGATTCGGGGCACTGATCAAATTGAACAAGTCCATCTCTGCATTCAAAAAAGGATTGTTAGTATATATTCATAAATACGAGAAAAGTAAACAAATTTATAAACACCCACCCCGGTCATCGTCATAGAGAAATGTGGGATACACGTCGTCCCCGAGAAAGTATCTCCGACTTAGTGCAACTAGGCATAATAGGAGTTCAGGTTGTTTTTGAATAGGGGTGCGGCGTGTGTTTAATGTTGTAACGTCCAACGCAGAATAGGAGTCTGCTGGGGGCATCCCATCTTTTGGGGCACCGGTGCGCCATGCCACCATACTTTCTCGTCCACCCAGAAGAAACAATTATTCCAGTTTTTCAACGAGTCAAGGGGTTTGGTGTAACATTGCGGGGTGTTCTTCCCTAGACGTTTGCTAAACGACATCCACCCCGAGTTGTAGGACGGTATGTAAAACACACGGAATAAGTTTAGTGTGGGGATTATGTTCAGGACACGGCAGGTGATTTCAAAGTGACCCACTTTGGTCGTGCCTATTACGGAGAGTTGTGAAAGGTGAATTTGGTAATATCCAAGGATGTCAAAAAGGAATTATGAAAGGGGGATGCGATAGTTTGCGAATTCGAAGAATTTAGTGTACACACCGACTTTGCCCTCCGAAAAATCCACAATGGTATCCTCTGGGCCAGGCAACTCGGGGTGCAAATCCTCTGGAATACCGTATTCCGAGGTGAACTCTAGAAGATACTCTCCGGAGATGGTTGATACGGCGTCATCTAGTTGTATTGTATCCCTACCCATTTTTATTAGTTTTACAAAGTGGCATGGCGTACTAACCTGTGGTGGTGAGATTCCGTGGCAATTAGTAGCGTGTGCGGCTGTATGTGCGAAAATGGAAGTTTGATTTGAAAACTGTGGAAACATGCACAGTGATCGTTTCCCCTATTTATACTATGTCCTCGGCAGTTGTGCCTAACTGGATGTTAGACACGTGTCCTCCACTTATTCTTTTGAATGGCTAAGATCGATGGGTAGATGAAACGGTTATGGGCCCACACGTCCCATCATTCAGCCGTCTTCGTCGTTTCTTGATAAGGTGTCCATTTTACTGCGCTGCGCGCCTCGAGATGCGATTTCTGAAATTGAGTATTTCCAGGAAGGTTCGTGTTTATAGTCTAGCAACCGTGATCGCGGTCCAAACCACGGCCACGACTCCTAGACTGGGGGGACATGATTACGTATAGTATAGATTGGCCCGATCCACTCATACTATTATGGGCTTAGTAGCCGATAAAGGGCCCCCGGCCCACGCATCATCGCGGTCACGGCCTCCTTGACCTACGGGTCGAGGCAATCAGCACGCTGTCCCTGGCCGCAGTATTTCCACATGTTATCTTTAAGAAATGATAACCTAATCAAATAAGGGATACACTTTACTTATTTAAATCGGTTAGGATAATTCTGAATCCCTATGATATCGGCCGTATCTTGGGCCGAAAGTTGTGAAAACCCTAGGGATTATTCAGCCTATAAAAGGAACGCAATTATCACCAATCAGGTATCACATAAACCCTAATTACATTCAATTACTCCCCAAAGTTATATACTTACTCTCACGCCGGAGTCTAATCGTGGGATCCGTTCCCACGATAAGGTTAACGGTGTTTTATTCCTTGTGCATGGTCCTTCAAATAAGTTCACTTGATACAAGAGCAAGACACTTCATACCCGAATAGCAGTCTATTCGGACCAAACAAGACTCAACCTAATTTTTGTATCAACATATTGAAGAAAGAGAAATAAGTATAATCACATATTGAAGATGCATCGACTTTAATTAAATGCATCCATAATCTTTTAGATGTACCCTAATACATTTTGTAGTAAAAAATAAGATGCATATACGTATATTATATGTATTTCATCAAGTTATGTGAATCATATTTATTTTTCGTCCTCTATAGGTCAAATTTTTTGGTAGTACTACTTTGCATCGTTTTTACTTCAGAATCACTTTCGAAACTAATTGAGATGCATTTAAATGAATAGAGATGCATGTAATTCAAGTCGATGCATCTCAAAAGTATGATTATAGTTACTTCTCATTCTTCTCATTTTATGTTTTCTTTTTACCGGATCCCTACCTTATACTCCCAATAAATTCTCAAAAGACTTTTATGTTACAAGTCAATAAAAAATAACAAAATATCAAAATCATATAAACTATGGAAAAAAGATGGAAAGCGAAATAATTGAGCGGATAAAATTCTAAAAATCAGAGACCATAAAAAAGTGTCATGTAAGTTTGTCTTGGTTTTATATATTTGTAACAATAAAAGAAAAACTAGTCGTTGTCACCAAGAAAATTCAAAATTTTGTATTGTCTAGAAGGAAATATATAATCATGTTCCTTGTCAACGAGGGCCTAACAAAGACTTGCTCATTACTTTTCTCGTCAAATTGTTTTGAAAAATCGAATACGAAACCATTTTGTTCAAGAAAAAATAAAAAAATCATAACTCGGCACCATACTTAATCAGTATAAAATGTTCGAAACTGAAAATCCGACAAATTCATTAGAGTACGACTATACGAAGTGATGACGTATAGTCTAACATCGGGTCATGAACCCGATCCACGAATACTATTTATACCTGGACCCATGA